>NW_022045897.1:649777-743448 GCF_001654015.2 Drosophila navojoa
AGAGAGAGAGAGAGAGAGAGAGAGAGAGAGAGAGAGAGAGAGAGAGTGTCAGGTGGGGAGGGAATTTATTGAAGAAATCAGCTCTTGGTCAGCTGCTGTGCTGTGCTCTATCTCTATCTGTCTCTCACGCTCTCTCTCTCTCCCTCGCCCTCTCTCACTCTCTCACGCTCTCCTTCTCTGTCTAGCTGTCAGTCTGTCTGTCTGCCCATTCATATGAGAGTTTGCTTTGTCTGCATTGTTGAGCAAGAAAAACTTGATTTGACATTGATTTGTTTGGCCGCGTCAATTTGCTGCTGCTGTTGTTGTTGTTGTTGTTGCTTTTTATAATCAAGATTTGCTTTACACAAAAATAAATGGATTTTATGCTTAGCCATAGATTCAAGGATTAAAATGGATCAAATCCCATTGTGCTCATATCGATGGGTTCATATGTATGTGCGTGTTGCCTAAACGTTTGCATGTCGAACTTCCTTCGCTGGCAATTAAATGATTGTGTTTAGATGAGTGATAGAGTGAGAGCAGTTGTTTATATAAGAGTTAGTACTTTAGTAAATAAATAATTCAGCAGATATATTTATAGAAAAATGAATAACTGACAGTACAAAAAAATATGGAAATAATATAAAAATATATAAAATATATATACAAAATATATATTTTTTGTTTGTTAAAGGTTTTTTTTTTTTTTTTTAACATATATTCAGATTAAAATGTTGGTAAATATATTATAAATAATTAATTCAGCAGTAATATTTATAGAAAAATGAATAGCTTATAGTACAAAAAAAAAATATGGAAATAATATAAAAATATATAAAATATATGTATGCAAAATATATATTTTTTTGTTTGTTAAAAGTTTTTTTTTTAGCATATATTCAGATTAAAATGTTGGTAAATATATTATGCTGCTCTATAGATCGCTTAGAGTTTTTATTCGGTCTGTGGTATAAAGTAAAAAATAATATAAAAACTATTAGGTATAAGTGGTTATTTGTAAAAATGAAACTCGTCTCTTATTATTATTGAGAAATTATTATAAAATTGATAAATATATGTATATAAATTGTAATAAAACCCAACCGTAAGTCTATTATTCTTTTCATATATAGTCCAAGAGTCTAAATACTGAACTCAGCAAGCTGCAAAGCTAATAAGAGGCCATAAGCCAAAGTCTACTCCAGCCAAATCCTTCTATTAAGTACCGCCTTTCTATGCAATTCTCATCATAATCACATTAAATGTAGTACGCTGCTCAATAATTAGACATATTTAATTAAATGATGTGATTTCAATTAATTTTTATGTTTGCCCAACTTACAGGACACACACTGAAGTGCTCAAAGCGTAGTGGCTACCGAATCTGACAAATGGCAATTGCAATAAATTGCAATTGAAATTGAAATTGGAGATTGCCATATTGATAGATTGAAGGCTCGATTGGAGGAGAGGGGAGGCAGCGCATACGCGAAGGCGCCAAGGTGTAAGCCTGGTGCAAGATATTCGCCAATCTGTGGACGCGCCTACGTTCGCCACGGCCCAATCGGGCCAGTGGTGGCGGCTATCTGCTGACGGGGACAAGTGCGGCGCGCGAGGATGAGCTGCTGGGCGTGACAGGTGGACGACGGAAGCGGCTTGACATAGTGCCCGATGATTGGAGGCAAACTGATGATGCTAGAGCGGCAGCAGCTGCTGCCAATGGTGCTGCGGCTGCTACTCCAGCTTCAGTTGCTTCAGCTGTTGGTGTTCCTTCCTCCGAGTGTTTAATTAATGTGACGGACTTTAGTGATTGTCAAGAGGCAACTGGAACTGAGCGGCAGATCGAGCAGCCTGTCGCTGTATTGCAAGTGCCAAGCATAACGACCACAAACATCAACAACAACAACTTGAGCAGCAACAACAACATTAACAACAACAACAACAACACCAACAACATGTCACGCATTGTACAGCCTCGTTATCGTTTTCGTGATCTGCTGCTGGGCGATTTCTCATTCAACGATGATGGCGAAAGGTAAGTGTGAAAAAATTCTCTATCTACTAATTGAGCCAACTTGATGGTTTACTTTTATAATATTACACACACGCACATACATACACACAGTCCGTGACAGCTGTGTGGCACTTCTTCTAACTTAGTTCTGCCAAAGCTTAACTACACGTAATTACAAATATATTGCGTATACGCCGAGTCGTCGCTGTGCCAGCAGCAGCTGCAGTCGACGACTTTTTATGCGCTTGTTGAGAGCCCCATGGCTAGCGCTTGAAGTGTGTAACACACATTCAGAGACTGTTGTATGAATAATATATTTATCTTTATGGCAATGGGTATATAAAGTAAATACATGTACTTACGGTCAGTTCCATGGCCAAGTCTCTTCAAGTGTTGGCTGTGGCAGCTAGTTGCCTGCATCAATTACTGAAGATAAAATGTTGTGAAAAAAATGAAAATGTGAAAAAATAATTATTAATAAAATATAATTGCCTTACTATTAAATCTATTTATATATATGAGCAAGAAATATTTGTTTAACACATATAAAAATATATATAAAATAAATAAAAAATATATAAAAAATATATAAAAAAGTAAAAAAATATATTTTAAATAATATAGATATATAATATAATATGTACACATAATATAAAATAATATAAATATAAAATAATGTAAACAAAATAAATATTTTAAATAAAAAATATAGCCTTTTTTCATATAATAATTATAAAAATATAAATATTTATAAGAATAAATAATTAAATTAGTAAGAAATAAATTTATAATTATTTTTCAATATTTTCCCATTTCTCTAAAGGAAAAAACTTGTATAGCTCATTTTAAATAAAGCTAAAATAATTTAAATGTTATAAATTCCTATGACACTTTTTATATAAAAAAAAAAAACTTTCATGGAAAAATCTTTCTGGTACTCTAAGCGTTCGACATTTTACTTTAATGAAAACTAAATATTAATATAATATTTAAAAGAATTTCAAAAGGAATATGAATTACTTTATCCCAAAACGGACTCTATTATAATCTTCTCATACGAAAAGCCAAGCTTACCCGCAGCTCATTCTTCCCCTCTAACAAAACTTAATTTTAGGGTACATGGTTTGCGGTCTTGATAAATGTTTAACTGCGATTGCTTTGCGTCTTTTTCGTTCTACTTAATTGCAATTAAATGCGGACTAAAAATAATGTTAATTGCATTTGCTAACTGCACAGGCAGGCTGGGCGTAGCCTAAGTATTCATATACATAATTTATGACACTTTTGCCTCAGATCGATTTATCGATTCTCACTTGACATGCTTACAGGGCGGGGACAATATTGAGGTATTAACTGTCTGTGTCTGTATGCATGCATGCATACATGTGTGTGTGTGTGTGTGTGTGTGTGTGTGTGTGTGTGTGTGTGTGTGTGTGTGTGCCTGTGTCCCCTTTGTATGTGTGAAATATGTGGACGCGCCTTGGTTCAATAATCGCGCACTTTTGTCATCAATTATTTACCAACTGCAAATGGCAAAAAGTGTCGGTGCCGTGTCCGGGCCTGATATGGCTTAAAACGCGTTACCCGTAGCGATGACCCTCACCGATGACGGACCAAACACGCACCGACAGACAGACGAATCGAACAATCGAAACCGAAATGAATGAACGAAAGAGAACAATTGAATTTGTAATGGCAAACGATTTGTTGATATCAAATCAAGAGCTTTCATTTAAGTCCAAAAATAAGTTGAGTAAATAAATTATTTACATGGAAATTAGATAAATATTTGGTGAATACTGGAAGGCTGAAAATAACTATTTATCTATACATTGAAAATAGTTTGTCTAACATAGTTAGTCTAACCTTTTTAAATTAGGAAAGTAAAACAAAAAATATATATATATAAAATGTCGTTGGCCCTGCAGCTACTGTCATTCGATACAAGTTTGCTTAGTCTCTTTCGCGTATGTTTTGGAACAGCAAACAGAACCCGAATATATACGTTTAGTACTAAACTTCCCATGCCAATCCCATTCGGACCAAGTGACAGCTCAACGAATTTTAATCCGTGTGCATAAAACAAATCGATATTCACAGATTTTATTTGGATTCTATGCCAAAGTGCAATCGATGTCACCAGAAATGACACAAAACGAAAAAGCTAAAAAACAATTAGAAGTGCAATGGGAAGCGCCGAAAAAAAATCCAATTCATTTTCATTCATTTTTGCTCTTTCCTATTGTTATATTTTCACATATGTGTTGGCTGCATTGTTGACTGGGTCAATCCCGCTGCGGTGGTCAAGATTAGAGTGGCTTTATTTAAAAATCTATTTGTGGGAAACACAAAAAAATACTTTCAGCTAAGCTGTCCTACATTTGAATATACAAATTAAATTTTACAGTGATTGAATGGGTCTATATAAACGAATATTATTGAATTATTTATTTATTTATGTGAAAGAAGAGCATATGTGTAAATCAGGGTTATGTATAAATATGATCATTATCATTGTTGTACAAACTATTTTCGCACTGATTATCAATTGTATTAACATACTCTTAACATACTTTTAACATGCTGCTAACCTACTTTAAGTATATTTAGTATTCATATCTCCCGCACACCAATGTGTGAGCTATCAAATAATTTCTAACAAAAATTAGAATATCTCTCATGAAATTTATTCATTTAATCAACTTAATCAACACCTTTACGTGTCAACAAACTCCAAATTCTGTTTACTGTTACAGCTCAACTTTAGACAAGGCTATGAGTTGAGCTGCCTGTCAAATATTTGACAGACATTTTACCACTCCAGAAGACGTAGAACTTTAACAGTTACTTTTGTATATAAATTAGATATTTAATATAGAATTCCTGGTATTCCCATCGGCTAAGCTACCTTGTTATTGGTAAACCCAAAATATGTTGTATAGGAACTTACGTCATTTGCGTGGCGGCCCCAACTAATCCGACAATTATTTGGCCATTAACTGAACAGCAAAAGTGTGTATCTTCCGCATGTGTGCATCATTTTAATGTGAATACATTTTAATTAGTTTATAAATGCTCCAATTCCGTTTTGACAGGCGCTTGATAGGCGGCTGAATGGCAGGCAGCCGAACCAAAGGAAATGGTTCAAATAAACCGTTAAAAGGTGTGTTCAGGTAGCTGGAAAAAATGTTATTGTCTCTGACTGTATACTTATCTATATGAGTGTAGATATATATATATATATATATATAAATATATATACAATATAATTATGATTCTGTAAACGAATATCTGTATCTGTATCTGCGTATCTGTATCTATGTGTCTATATCTAAGAATCTGTATCTGCGTATCTGTGTCTGTGTATCTGTATCAGTGTATCTGTATCAGTGTATCTCTATCTGTGTATCTCTATATCTGCGTATCTCTGTATCTGCGTATCTCTGTATCTGTATCTGTGTATCTGTATCAGTGTATCTCTATCTGTGTATCTCTATATCTGTGTATCTGTATCTGTGTATCTGTACCAGTGTATCTCTGTATCTCTGTATCTGCGTATCTGTGTATGTATATGCATATATATCTGTAACTCTGGCTCCTATAGTTTAAAGTCAGATCCCCAGATAGTTGATTTGGATTTACTTCCTTATATCTCACATCTACTACGATACTCCTCAGGGAAATATGTGCTCGCCTGTTCGTTTTCAATCTCAGGGACTTGAATTTTTCAGCTCAGAACTGAACTTGAATTGTCTAGAGATTGTGACAATAATAAATTTATTGACATCCTTTTCATTTGGGTTGGACAGCTAGAGTCGGCCTTGCACCTGGGACCAGGAACAGGAACAGTAACAGGAATAGGAACAGGAACAGCAACAGGAACACGGAGCAGGTCAGGACATGTGCTTGACAGCTTGAGGCACGTGTAAATTGTTTAAGCTGTTTAAATATTGCAAATATTAGTTGCGCATACGCCCCCTTGCTCTGCTCCCAGCGGGGCCATAAGCTAACGTTCGGTGCGTATGTGCTGGCCATAAAATGCCAGTGTGCGTGTGTGCGTGTCGTGGCACACAAAATCATATTTTGTTGCCAATGCTCGCCCTTTTGCATTTAATGTGGCGTAAATATTTTAATTTTTTATAAGCCCCGAATTGCTCAGCTGACTGCGACGTGCGTAAGTGGCCGTGGCAGTTGCCATTCTAATGCCACGTCGTGGCCCCAACCACTTGAGCGGCTTCATACCTCCGCGCTGCCTGCCGCAAAACTAAAAGCTGCTCGCCGCGCTGCGCTGTGGCACATGCCCCACTTGCCTTACAGCCGGCTCGCTGAATGCCTGCACGTCCGCTGTGCGATAATGATACCTTGTCCCAATCTGATCACATTTTGTTTCCTGAGAACTTGGTGAAAATTTGGCAATGCGAGCTAAATAAAGACTGGAATATGATTTGAATAAATCTACAATTTTTAGCCATAAAATAAAGTACTATAATAATTTTTATATATTTTAAATATGATTTAATATTTGTAATATATTATACATATATTTTTTTTAATAATTTATATATTTTTAATATATTTTTTTATAAGCTTAATAGTTATTCTATTGAAAATATTGTATATAAAGTTGAAATAATCATAATTTTTGTGCTTATTCAAGCTTTAACCAGATTATATTTTATAATGCCCTCGAATCTAATTTCTTTATTTGTACAATCCTATAGAAAATCGTTTACCAATAATTAGATAGGGTTTACTTCAAGAGTTTACTTAATATTAAAATTATTATAAATAGAATTTTTTATATATTATATAGAATAGATATAGAATTATATATTCTTATATCTAAAAGAGTTTCCATACATCTCATCAGCATTCTTTATCCTTTACATTTCACATGGCTATATATTCATTTTCTTCTTTGCAATCTCACATAGAGTATACACAGTTTCCCCTGAAGCAGTTGTCACACATCTGTAAGCCGTGTTGCTTGTGGGCTTAAAGGCTTTGTGGCACCTTTTGTGGCCACCCTTTTTGGGCTTTGCCTGTCGCGCTTTGTTTTTTGGGGCACGTTAAGAAACGAAGGCAAAGAAGAAGCCGCTGCATATATTTAATTTATATACTCGAAACGCGCTGCTTTGTGTCGTCGATGCTGACGACAGCGCAAAAGATTTATGTGCAGGGAAAATGCAAAATTTTATGGCTTTAATCCTAACACATAAACTATGCACAAAATGTGCCCACTCGTCCGGCATTTAATTGCCCCTCCAACTGTCTGAAAGGTTACTCGGGCCGTTAAATTATGAAATGTTATAAAATGTGTTGCTTGTTAAATCTGACGATAAGTGCCTAATTAATCTCCACAGACCTTTTGCGCCTTAAAGGTCAATCCTAATTTGCCCAATTTTCTGATGCTTCTTATAATTTATATACATCGAAATATTTCCACTTGGGCTTCATTAGCAGCCAACAAATTGTGGCACAAGAGATTTTTTCACGGCCAAGTGCGCACTTGAAATGATTTGGAAAATATGTTTACGCTCACAATGGAAAATTGCTGGCAAGATAAGTGCAAATGTTCAATTAAGGTTTATACAAGAGATGAAGAAAATAATTGAAGAAAAAAAATAATAAGAAAATGCTTTTATACAGAGATCAACAGTATGGAAAAAAGGGTTCCCAGCACAAGACACTGCTTAATACAGCGAAAAGTTTCCTCATTATAACTAAGTAAGGGTTGCTTATATATACGTACATAAGTATGTATATCCAGCCAGACAAAAGCCAGCAAAAATCGCCGTCAAGGTAAACGGTAGCGTTTCCAGGTAAAAGATGCTGCGGCTGAGTAATGGCAAATTACTTACTTGTTTTTCCTCTTCTTCTTTCAGTTTTTCGCACGTTTAACACAATTTTGTGTAAACAAGCGCGTGGCAGCAAAAACAAAGTAGAAAAAACAAAAATTGAAAGGGGAAAACAAGCATAGCAAAAGGAAAGCAAAGCGGATGTTGGCGAAGATTAAATGCTCTAGCTTTAAAAAAAAAAGTGATTGCGGTAAATGATATTACAAGATAATCAAAATAAGATTTTGGTTATTATGTTTTAGATAAATACACCGCTAAATAATAATAATAGCAGCATCAATATTTTCTTTAAATAACTTGCAAGCTGAATGTCTGTTAGTTAACATAGCGTAAGCAATGTACTTACTGTTAAGCTTCGTCATAATCTTACAGCGCTAAGCTGTCAGCGTTTCATTTTCAGTCGTGTTAAGCCGCAGGGTTAATATTAAGCTATTAATTGTGCTTTAGACATGTTTTAATTGCGATTGTATTGTGCTTTAGATGTTTTAAATGATTAAGGCTTTTTTGTTGTTGAAAATTCCACGACAGCAACATTAAAACAACTTAAAAATGGAGATATGACCTGAAAACTGCTTTAAAAGTATAACAAGGTCTAGCATTTTTATAGAGACTTAATTAACCTGACTCACTTAACACTCAATTTATAAATTAACTTAGCAAATTAATCAATTAGAAAACTTTCGCAACTTTTACAGCAGCAGCCAATTTGCATTTCGCCACCAACAATGGCGGAACTATCGACTTGCTCCAACGATGTTATGCTCAACAGGTGCTGTGAGTCGCCCTGTAAAGATATGCAGTGCAAGACTGTTAACTTAGGTCTTAGCAGAGGCCTTTGTAATGTAAATCCTGTTAAGTTGTGCAGCAGAGCAGCGCTCACTATTTCCCTCTAAGTATTTCCTGTTAGTATTTCCAGTTAGTATTTCCTGTTAGTATTTCCTGTTAGTATTTCCTGCTAGTATTTCCTGTTAGTATTTTATTCAATACTTTAATACCCAGCTGCACGATCACACAATTCACTTTACTTTACTGCACAGCATGACTTGACCTTGAAGACTGACTGAAGAAATGCTGTAGCTGCTGCCCTTTATATAGGCAGACCTTCACTCGAACTCGAACTCAGTCACTCTCAAGAGTTGAGTCCGACGACAGGTAGACATCGTTTCAGTCGAGCATAAAGAGACCAATGGGAACTCTCTCTGCTTCTGCAAGCACTCTAGCTTCGTTTACTTATATATGACTACCGAATGAATACTGCTGCATACATATAGACAATTTAAATGATCTTCAGTGGTTCTTCGTCTCTTGATTTTGCTAGGCAAACAAGGAGTCAGATGGAAAGACAGTTTGGGGCACAGACATTGACAGGGGGACGGACTGAGAGACAGATATACAGAATAGGCCAGATCTAGCCTGAAATAGGCTAAGCTGGCTGCACTGCATCAGAGCAATGTAATTTTAGATAGCTGACTGTTAAGGCTGATATATGTTAACACATTCATAAATAATGCCAATGTTAACATTATAAATATAGCTTTTTAATGTATAGTAATAAAATATCTAAAGGCAATTTGATTATATATTATTTCATTATAAATTATGTCAGAACAACGTTTCTTATATTCCGAACCTAGGGTGTTTAAAAGGTTGTAAAGATAAACCAGCACTTGACACCACTAACCAGCAATTTGTTTGTATTCCTGTTTGGTTTTATGGGACTTGGCCATAAGCGTGTCTTAAAGTGGCTTCAAGTTTGGCCACTGTGCATCCGACAAAACTGAAACTTGGCTCATATAAATTCTGAATTTTATATATGCGATGCAAGCCAAAAACTACCAACTTTTGACAGTTATTCTGTTTTTGTTATTGTTAGTGGAATACTCTTAGCCATATGGGCTTGTGTGTGTGTGTGTGTATGTTTGTGTTTGAGCCAGACATTCGCAGTTAATTTCACAAATCCACAGAGCACTCGTGTAATCATAAAACTTTGAACACTTCGGGGCTGCGTCAATCATTTGCATAGCTCTCGACTTTTCGACCCCCCCTTGTTTTAACCCTACGGCGGGACAACATGCAGCGTAATCCCTTCAGTAATACCCGCTGTCTATTCATAATGAATGCATTATGTGAGCTCACTGGCAGATGGTGTTTTTCAGTTGCCCCAACTAAATGTATAGTTGAGGAGCAGGTTACACAATATTTTTAGGTAATATTCATACATATATTTGTTAATAATATAGGTGCAGATTAGGTGAACATATTTATAAAATATCAGCTTTGTAGCATGTTCTATATACCCTTTAAGGCCTCAAATAATAAACAGACAAAATAATTATATTTTTACATTTTGAAACGTTTTTCCCATTCGCCAAAAAAAATAAATAAATAAAATGAAATTAATTATTTACCTATATAAAATTACCCTCCCCCATCTCCAATATTTATTACATTTATTTTCCTTTGATGTGCCGAGAACACGCTTAAGTTGCGAATCCCAAGTACGTCCAAGGCTATAATTATAAAGTAATAATGAATGAAATACAAAATTCACACACATTCTCACAAGCATTTCTGCGCTTTGAAGGCAGAGCTTTAAGTGGGCAAGCGGTAATGGCGATGGGAAGTTGGAAGTGCACTATCACTATCTCGCTCGCACGCACGCCCCTCAAAAGCGCTGCATTTGGCATGTGTGTGTGGGCGCTTACATGCGTAAGTCTATGTGTGTGTGTGTGCGTGTCTGCGTGTACTTCGATGAGGAAGCGGACAAAATGTTGTATTATGCATAGATTAAATTCTATTTATAGCTGATATACACAGCGTTTTGCAGCTCAGCCCCAAACTATGTGTAGATGGTATATAATTACACAATATATAGCTGTTGGGGGGGTCAGCAATGCGAATTAACAGCTGTGGAGCTGCTGCAGTTGGTTTTTCATCGATCCAGTTGAATGAATTTTATATTTTTGCCTTAATTAACTTCTTACCTGTTTCCCCTCTGGCATTTTGGCATTGAACAATGTGTGTTAAATTGACTGTTGATGAACTTTTTAATGGAATTATGCAGTTATTCAGTCAATATATTTCTTTGGCTACTGTTATATACATACAAATTATCGCATATGTGTGTCAGCTTGAACAGCTCTACGCTGTTAACATAACATAACATAACATTAAGGCCCATTCCAACTCCAACAGCCGCTCCTAAAGCTCAGCTTCACAATCTTCCACTGCATAACTTAGCAGTGACTGGAATTTCTCACATCACCTGTTGAGCATAACATGGATCACGGATATCGATAGTTGGGCAATCATCAACGAGAAAAATATGTTGCAACCGGCGCGTCAAACTTAATAAATTTTCGTTAATTGATCAATTTGCAATGCTAAAAGTGTGTAGTGAAGTGCTCAAAGTGAATCGGGTGAATTCGGTCAAGCGGAAACACAACCATGGCTTATAACATTGCTGGATATTTCAACAATATGGAATTTCAGCTGCCCCCAGGTGAGCACGCGCCATTTTAATAGCATTTGCGGCGGACAATTCTGTCGAGCCATAAAATCTTCGCTTTGGTATAATGAAATTTTCTATTTGCGGACTAAAGAGTTTTAGCGTTGCGCATAAAATTTGCATAAATCGTGCCCGCATCAAGTGCGGCGTTTATGTTTACTGCACACCACAGTCGCTACAATAAGTCTGCCCAGACTCAAAGTGAGCGATCCATTTCAGTGCGGCTCTCCCTACGTCAGTCACGCACTCAGTCAGGCAGTCAATCAGCTAGTCAGTTAGTCAGTCAGTCTGGCAGTCTAGCAAGCAGCTACAGTATCCTTCAGTTCCACTTGGCTTGGCCTGATTCGGTTTGATTCGGTTTGATTTCGAATTCAAAAGGATATCCGCTTCGCTGGGCTGCCGTGTGCCTAGCTACCCGAAGATGTACACACACAAAAAATAAAACAAATATTGTGCAGGAGAGTGTGGAAAGCAGACGACTGACTCATACCACGTACATAGCCTCGAGTTGCTGTACAATCAGTAGCTGTGTTATTTTCTTTGCAGTATGAGGGGCTGCGTTCTTAATTAATTTACGTGTCGATAATCTATAATATATATATTCTATATTGCTGAGTCATAGAAATGATATCCTTTGTTGTGTATTACACTTGCAAATACCTCTTTACTAGCAATATATATTTTATTTTTGTAAATTAATATCTAAAAAAATTACAATATTTTTTTCATAAAAATTGAAAAGGAAATGTATGCTATATTATACTCTAAAAAGTATGCTATATTATAATCTTCATATATAAAGGAACTTGTAAAGAAGATTCTCAGATACATAAATAGATATATTAATAAACATATTTGGCCCTGACTCCAGTTTTCCAAAAGCGTATACAGGGTATATAAAACGTAAATCGAACTTCCAAACGTCGGCGTTCGCTCTGAATCGAATAGTCGAATAGCCATAGCCCTGTTACGACTGCGGTCTCTGTTCCGAGTAGGCGTATCCGTGACAGACCGTTTCCAACGAAATTTCCCACGTAATTGATAAATTTGTGAAAATGAGGCTCGAGTGTCGCTCATGCGTGCGCCAATAATTAAATATTTAACTGCCAAATCATTTCGTTCATTTCGGCTTGGCTTTCGCCAAATGACAATTTCCAAATGTTGCTCAGCTAATTTGCGCATTTTCTTCTTTTATTTAGTTATTTATTTATTTTTATATTTTCCCATTCCCTTCGCCGGCCACACACAATGAGAATTTGTCGGAATATTGAAAGGAACGCGTCCTACACACAATAAACTGGCAAAAAGCAAAGCTATTAAATGCGTCATTGAGCAGAATTCCATGGAGAACGACGAGCAAACTGACGAAGAAAACAAAAATTAAATGAAAAAAGAAGAGAAGACTTAACTTTAATATTATATTTTGATTTTTCCTTTTTCATCTTTGTTTTTGTTTCCTTTTTTCTTTTTTCCTGTTGCCCCCTTTTTTATCGCCTCGGTTCGTTCATGTTTCATGCTACGTTTGGCGTTTGCCAAAAAACAACAACAACAACAGCGGCTACAAAAAAGTTGTCAGCTCGCTAAGGTGCTCCATACGTACACAAGAGCAAACACTCAGACTCACATACATATATACACGTATATCCGCACATATACATACATATAATATACACCTATGCCTTTGTGCTATGCTGCACTGTGGGCGAACGGGAACTTTTTTACGGCATAAATTCGGCGTACGATATAGTAAATTCCAGTTGGGTTTATTGATTTATTTACTTTTTTTTTTTATTTTATTTTTTTTTTTTAATTTTATATTTTAGATAATAATACAATTTTAAAATGAAAACTAAAATTCTTTTATATTATTATTATTTTAATTTTTCAAACCATGAAACAATTTTAAAAGTTTTTTTAAAGTTTTAACAAATACATTAATTTTTAATTTAAAATTTAAGCATGTCTTAACTTTTTTGATTTCAATTAAACCATCAACAGAATTTATTTTATTTTATTCAATATTTATTATTTATTTCTACCCCAAATGAATGCAGCAATAAAATGACTTATTAACAGCTGTTAACTTAACAGTGTGTCTAACTACACTTTGTTGGCAGTTAAATAAGCATTCTATTATAATAGATCTAGTTCTACTTTGCTCCATTTAAAGCACACAAATGTTGCCCACGGTGCCCACATAAGTTCCGGAACTTTGCTCATAATAGAATTTTCAAGCATTTGTTGTTGTTGTTCTTTTTACCGGCAACCACAAATTGCCTTTTTCGCACGTTGATTGATTTTTGAACTTTTTTTTTTTTTAACTTTATTTTATTTTTATTTTTTTGTTACTGTATTGAAGTCAGGCACATGCCGACGCACACTCACACAGCCAAAGCCACGCTCAAGCACTCAAGGTAGTCGAAATCAAATCCAAATACAAAAATACAAAAAAAAAAACCAAAAACATTTCTTATAAAATTGCTACGGTAACGGTAATTTCCAATAGTTTCAAGCACATAATTATTTATTTATGACCATGTTTTGTATGCCCCTCCCCCCTTCAGCTCGTTACTGTTGCTGTTGCAAATGTAATAGGTCAGTGAAAAAGCCAAGAGTCCTGTTGCTAGCCGCCGTTGGTTATAAATATAAATAGCAATCGTATGACGTCGAGCGTTTCATATAAATAGAAGGCATCGGGTATAAGACATACAAAAGCCGTGTTCGACGTGTATGGAAATACGATAACTCATAAGCTTCATTTGGGGGCAATTTGTTGTCCCATTGAGTTAAAGTTAATGCGACATTTCGGGTATTCGCATAGTGTGGGTGTTATGAAAAGGGTTTCGGCTTAGCTACATATACATATATGTATATATTTACATATGATATTTATGTATGTGTGCTCATTAATTGTTCAGTTCAATAATTGAATGATGAATATATATATGTGTATAAGCGATATTTCGATTGCTGTACTCATTGATGAGGTAATACAAACATTTATAAAGTTCTCATTCTTTGCATAAATTTTTTATTCAGAATGATAAATGAATGCAAGGTATAATTTTGTGCGGTAAAATGAAGGATTCCTTTTTGAAAGACGATTATTAATGGGCTTTGTTTCAAATAAAATACTTTGCTATGATAATATATGAATTTAATCCATCAGAGATAACATTTGGGAAACATAATACTTATTTGAGTAAACTTTTGTAAACTGTTCCAATTTAATATTAAATTAAACTTAAATATAATATATTAATTTATTTTATTTATTGATATTTTATTTAATAGGTATTATAATATGAATAAATTAAATTTGTATTTATTTATTTATTATACAAACTTTTTCTATATAAATATCTTTTTAATGTACATATATTATCCAGCTAAAATACTCCACTCTGAGGCGTAATGTTACTGGATATGCCAGCACAGCTTATATAAAAGAGATTAAAATCAAGTAATAAAATAGCTTTTCCTATAATCTGCAAGATAAGAGTATTCATATGCTGAACAGTCACTACTGTTCGCATACTTACAAACGGCAGTGTTGCGTTTTTTACACTTCGAGTGTCGCCTGTCGACCGGCGAAGATTAACTAGTCTTTGGCCAGTTTCTATCGGTGCGTTGACAACATTTGTGACGCCTCAGTGGGGCTCAGTTAATGGCCAGCACAATTGTCTTTCGGCATAATTAGCTGGCATTGTTCCTGCGACGGCTCCCCTTTGTTGGGGCCAACAGAGCGAGGTTTGTTAATTGCTGTGGCCGGTAATTAAAACGAAATTAAGCATTCCGCTAAATGGCACTAGACACGTGCGCTGTGTCTCTGAACTGCAACTTGATTGCTCAATAAGACGTCTGAATATAAAGGCAGAAACGGGGGGCATTGCGGAAAAAAAAAGGGGAAGAACGTGTTGTAAAGGCGTGAAAGCAGCGCAAACACTTGGCATGGCACACAGAGAGTGTGTGTGTGTGTGTGTATTAGTGTGTGTGTGTGTTAGGGTGGCAAAGGAATACAATCAGCTTGGACCAATATTGATAGAGCTTGGCGAAAGCAAATGAAAGAAGTGAGTGTGTGAACTGGGAACAAATATGTTGATTATTGCTGAATACCCTAACAAAATCCATTTTAGATAAGTTACTAATAGTAAAACATATTAGTATACTTTCAAAATGAGTATTATTTCATCTTTAGCGAATTGTCAAATCGCTTATGAGTCTTAAATGAAAGAAACATTTGTTCTACCGTAAAGCCTATTAATTACAAAAAATATATAATTAAAATGATTATATGATATTAACATTTATCGATAGCTTGCTGAATTATATATCACAATAATAATTCATAAATCTGAAACGTGTAAAAATAATATTACCAATTTAATTATAAATATATTTTGTTAATATATTCCTAAAAATATCTAGTCTCTAAAATGTTTTGAATCGAAAAATAATTAATGGTTATCACTAGATTTATCGATAGCTTGTAAATTTATGTTATTGTTTACAAATTAAACAATTATTGTAAAATTATTATATATGATATTCAATAATATATTCTCTGTAATAAATCTTATTCACTTCCATTTGCTAATATTTATGGATCAGTTGCGAATTTATGCTATCGAGTCTACCCAAGGCATAATATTCTCTTATATATTCTCTATTCTATTCTCTATAATAAACATATATTCTCTAATGCTCTATTCTCTATAATAAATGCTATTATTTGCATTATTTCCTACATAATATCGAAAATTTACCAAATTTACCAAGTTTTGCCTGTAGCCAAATTCATTTGCCCGTTTAGAGAGTATCATATCGAGATTATATGCACTCTCCGACAATTGTTGCAAGTCGTGACCATTTTCTCTTTTATTTACTAACAATGTACCAATTTGGTGAAGAATATTTGCGGCATTTATCGGAAAAGTTTTCGGTCTGTGTGTGTGTGTGCACATATATATATATATATATATTCTTGTTCTATACTTATATTTGGTTGAGGTCGGTCGATAGAGTAGAGGTTTGAGCAAAACGCACTGAATGGGTTTTCATTAGGCGCTGCCACGCCCACACTTTGGCCACTCGACTTGCCATTTAGTTAGGGCTGTCAAGCTGACCTCTTGACTGGCGCACATTGTATTGCCCGGCTGTTGGCCTGCGCTGGCCTGGCGTGGCCTAGACGGTTGCCCCCAATGCAATTTCCTAATGGAAAACAGTTTTAAATTTCCACAATCAAATGCATTCATTGTATGAGCTGCCACAGCAGACAAGTTGCGGCAATGGAGCCGAACAATACCATTTGCCTTTGTTCTGGTCAGAGTCCAGAAGTCGTACTTGAGGCTGAGTCGGCCGGCTGCTGTCCCCAGCGCTGACATTTGAGGCGCTGGCCCGTAGGTAATTCCAGGGACTCCACAGAGTCATACATCAATTACTGTCCCAGCAAATGGCGTTCAATTAGCTCGGCTCGGCAGCAGTTCCGGAAGTCTCGACGTCTTCGACGTATTTAAAATTTAACAAGGCTCAAGCAGCTGCACGTAGTTGGGTTTGGGGCCGGCCTCTCCCAGCTGGGGAGCTCTGGCATTTCGTCCTTTTTGCTGCTGTCACGTTGGCCTTTTGCATAATTAAAGCCAGGGCTAATTTATTTTTATTAGGCTCAACATAAAATGCTGTTGCCAGATTTACTTAGGCAAAAAAAAAAAAAAAGGAAGAAGAATCGAACATTTTTCGCATAGCCACAATTAATTGATTTAATATTAAATTTCCTTATATGCTTTTCCCTACACACATACATACGTACATATATATATATTCTCATGTGCTTGGGGACGCAGACTCAACTAAATTCAATGTGTCAATCAGAATGCAAACAAATGCCAAACAAACCCCAAGAGTCACAGAAAAAAAAATGCTGAAAAATATAAAAATATAAATATTGATGTTTATAAAAAGTGTCGGCTGCTGTTGCTGCTGGCGAAAGAAAAATAAAATGAAAATAAGCTGGAAAAAAAATAAGAGAGAGGAGCGTGAAAATTCATCAAGTAGAATATCATAAATACGGCTCAAGTCAGAGATATCTCTTGCTGCTTCTTCTTTCTGTTTATTTAATATAATTTATGTGCCAACGCTGTTTTGCCTAACTTATATTTATGTAATTTAGTTTTTTCTTTTTTACGAATCTGAATTTTTTAACATTTCCTACAAATGGCAACGCGTTGTCGCAGCTGTTGGCCACGTTTGTACGCGTCAATGGCAGCTGACGCCGGTAGTTGTCAAACAAATTGGAATGCGTTTCAGCGGGAGAGAAATGTGTGACGACTATGAAATGCACTCATGCTGAGAATAATATAATAAAATAATGAATTATAAAAAAAAAAAAAATAATATAATTAATATGTAAAAAATAATATATATATGAACATTTCATTTATAAGAAAAAAGGAGTTTATTAAATTCTGTGTGCTCAAAAAATATGGTAAAATTTTCATTAATTAAAAAACTCAACAAAAGTGCTCAAGAGGGTTTTTGTTTTGCTTTTACATGAATGGCCATGTTATCGCCATGTTATGCTGTTAACAGCATTAAAAGCATTTAAAACGGAAAATGAAATTACGGCTACAAATGTTTTTATTGCTTACGCCTTCATTCCAACAGTTTTATTGTTGTATTTTTTTTTCGCGCACCTACATATTTTTATGTATGAATATAGACATTTAAAAAAAAAAAAAATTTTTTTTAATTTAATTAAATTTTTTTGTAAGTTGTTGAGAGTTTTATTATTCATTAATGAAAATTCATATATGTTTTTTTTTTTTATTCAACTTTAATCACTTTAACAAACATTTACAATTAATGAAAAATTGTATATATAGCTATGTATATATTTTTATTTATATTTAAATTTATTCAACTGAATTTATTCAAATCAATCAAATTAACAAATTTTTGGTAGCTAAACCAACCGTTTGCAGTTCAGGGTAAAACTCAAAATAAACTCCAAAAACTGTTGCAGCGGCACGAAATAGCTATTCAAAGCAACTCATATAAAAAAAAATAATAATAATATTGATTATGGAATGGCTGAGGAAATGATTTTGGCTAAATGAATAAAAGCCGAAAACTCGGCAGAGTTTAAGCTAGTAATTTATATGCGTACTCTGGTGAGCACAATATTCTATCAAAGCTGCTTCAACGTGAAGGATAAACAAACACTCTCACACACACACACACATTAATATGCATATTTTGTAGTATGTATTTTCCTACCCAAAATAAAAAGAGAGTAGAGTCGAGTGCTGGAGTGGGGGAAGGTATTGGGTAACACGGGGAAAAAAACTGAATGAAAATGCAAGCTGACATCTTTTGCACTTTGTATTCAATTTACATGTGTATGAGCGAAAGGCAATTCACTTTTTTTTTGTTCTCCCTATATATACATACATATATACACATGCATATATATAAACTGACAAATTCCATTTATGATATCTAATATAATAACTGTCAGAAACTTTTGCAGTCAAGGGTCAAGCGAGCCAACTAATATCGTTTCTCTGCAAGTTTTTACTCTAAACACTTTTGTCAACCGGTTTTTTGTTGTCATTGTTGAACTTTTAAATAAGTTTTTTTATTTATGTTTATATGCGGTCAAATGCTACCGTTTTTTCTTTCTTCTTTTTGTTTACCAATTTGTATATGTATGCTGTGGCTTTCAGTGTTTTTTCCCGTCCAGCAGCAACAGGCGAACTGAATCCAAGTTTTGAGCTCACTGCAAAAAATTATATAAAAATAGCAAAAGTTTTGATGCCTTGTATGTGTTTACACAATTGTGAACCTGGCTTTTATTTGTTATCATGCACAGACTAAAGACTAAATCAGCTGAAGTGCTCTTCTGAGTGTGTTCCTCAGTTGAATAATATTTTCTAGTATCTTGTTTGTGATGCGTGCTGAAAAATAACTTTAGTTGCATAAATATGCGCTTACTTTGTGTAACTTTGCAGTGTGTGAGCAGCTTGCTAGCCTTTGCTTTGAGATGTTATTCATAGGAATTTTTATAGCAAAAATGCAAGTAGTTGCACTCCAATATTTCTTTGAACTGAATTGTCTTGAGCAGTATTAAATAATAGATTTAATCAAATTATGATCTATTTATATGGAAATAGTTGAAGATACTTATTCAATATATATTCGTTGAAAAATTAATTATATCAAATTTAATATATTGATTTTCAAACCAATAATTGCAATATTTATTGTACAGTATTTATTAAAAAAAAAAATATAAGGGGCAATAAATTTAATCATAAATAAAAGATCTAAATTGCTTAAAAATTTCATGCAAATTCCATACTGTATACATCTAACTATTTATATATAAATACATTTTACTGAATGAATTTTAGGAATATGGAAATAAAAAACAAATGCTTTAGGTCAATTTCACTTAAATAAAATTAAATTGAAAAGTGAAACGTGCGGAGAAATTCAAATGAAGAGCAGCAAAAGGTTGTGTGGCAGCTCAGCAAAAGGAAAGATAAGTTTATCTAGATTTTTAGGCTTGCTTTTATTTATTTTAACTCTACAGGAAATTTGTATTGTATCTATCAAGAGTAATACGTTCCAAATAATAGTGTTTGATCAAAGTTGTACACTAAAAATAATATTTAAATATTTTATATAAACGTTTAAGAAATCCAAATAATAGTATTTGATCAAAGTTGTAGACTAAAAATAATATTTAAATATTTTATATAAACGTTTAAGAAGAATCGAAGCTCCAGTTCTAGTTGTTAGCTTTATTATGAGTTTTTTTAGTTGTGATTAAAAATAATAAATTTGTTAGCCTTTAAAAATATAAAAAAATATGTAAAAAATAACTACTTGATAATTATACAAAAAATGATATATAAATATATTTTATATAATACTTAAAGCCTTAAAAAATGTTGTATATTCTTTTGCTGTTTATATTTTTAAAAATCTTTAAATGTCTGTTGCTCCACACAAAAGTAATTCCCAGCTAAGTTTGCGTAGCTCTTCCATACGCCTAGCACAATTTTCTAAAAATCTTCTACAGGATATGGGACATGCAAAGCAAGAAAGAAAAAACATAAAAAGAAAACAGAAAAAACATCAAAAATGTTTGTCTCATTGCCCGAAGGGTCCGGACTGCGGTCTGATGATGTGCCCGAACAGAAATGGGATCTGATCTGTGTCTGCGGCGTTATTTCCTATGATATTTTTGCGGTTGACAGTTATGTTTGTGTTGTCGTTCGTCATTTTTTTTTTGTATATATATATATTTTTTTTTTGCATATAGTATTTAGGTATTTCGTTTTCATTTGCAGTTTTTGCAATTTTGAGGCTTGTCTGCGGACAGCAATCTAAATTGATAAGCCCAAAGGACCTTGGCCAGCCGAGAGTCGAGGCAACGTCTCCCGTTCTTTGTGCTGACATTTTAATTACAATTGTGTGTGTACGTGTGCATGTGTGCGTGTGTGTGTGTGTGCTTGGGACATTAGGCTGTTCAATTTACTGTCTGCCGAGACATGTAAATGCGTGTCAATGCGATTTAGGCAGTCAAACCGCGTGAGAGACGCGCACTGAATGCGCCTTCTAATTGGAATTGAAGGGACTCAAATGCCTGACAGAAGCATTCGCCAGAGCCAGAGCCAGAGTATTCGGAACTCGTCCGAAACTGTCGAAACACTCAATTTAGGGACTAAACAACGACAACAACAACAACAACAACAACACTTATCAGCACGGCCAGAAACATGTGAATGCCAGTTGCACGGTCTCTCTCTCGAGTGGGTGTGTGAGGGACTACCCCTACTGAAGTATCTTTCACGCGCTTGTTTCTCCATTAGGCGTCGACAAATTGCTTACAGCATTGGTATGCCGAAAATTCATTTTGTGCCATATTTTGCACACATTCTAATTTGTTTTTATATTTACTTATATATATAAAAACACACAATCTCACCAATACACACACACACGAACACACACAGACAGTGTTAAAGTGTATTATGTTGTCTTGATTGTGCGCTGCGTATCATTACAGGAAGCAGAGTTTCCTCATCGGCATCCTTGGCATTATCATCGCCTGCCTGCCAACGACAAATTGCAGGAAATTGACTACAAATTCACTTGACACACACACACACAGATACACGCACATTCACTAAGTGATACGCAATCACACACAGAGAGACAGAGACACCCACTCAGCCCTCAGCATGGGCATTTAGTGTCACTTAATTCGCTTCTAACATTTTCATTCTCTTGTCTCTGGGATTTGACTTTTATCTTATGCATTTCTTGCATTGTCATCTGTCTCGCATTTCAATGAAGTATTTCAGCAAAAGAGAACTTGAATTTTAAGCACGCAGTGTACTAAAATCGCCAAGAGCTGGGCAATGCATTGTTGAATGAGAAGAATTTTAAAAATATATATAATAAATAAAAAAATTAAAATATAAATAAAAATATATATCAGAAAATGTAGTTTCAAAGCAATATATATATATATAATATTATATTTTAGAATATATTATATTTAATTTAATTAAAGTTTTATATATATTATTATTTTTTTTTGTTTCAAAAATTTTTTGTATAGGAAATTAAACACCATAAAAATCGGTATAAGGTTTTTATTAGTTTTTTTAAAAATTTTTTTTTTAATATATAAATATTATTATATTTTATTTTTTATTTATTTATTTCATTACTTAAATTGAAAAATAATAAAATAATTATTTTAAAGCTTTTTTTTTATTATTTTTTTTTTTTTTATTACCATAATTTAATTTTTTTCTTTCTCACACATTTTTATTTATTTATTTTTAAATATAATATATGCCCAATATATACGTATACGAGTAAATTAAAATCATGCCCCAGCCCAAGCTGTTCCCTTTTACATATTCTCTGACTATTTAATGTGTCGTGTCCCACTGCGTTTAGTTGTGGCTGTTTTGTTTTTCCTAACGATTTAACTTGGCTTTTCATTCAAGTTGTTTTGCTCTTGTAGTTTGTTGGCAAACTTGAATTTATTTTCTACTTGGCGTTTCGTGTTGGCAGAGACTTAGCGCGATTTTCATTCAGCTGAACTTTTGATTCATTCATTCGCTAATGCGGCTCAAATAGCATTTGCTATTCAATTTCCAATGGAGCTTATCAATTGCTGTTGCATGTTGCAAGCGTTGCGAGTTGTAAGCTTAAAGCGTTGCATGTGTGTGGTGTGTGTGTGTGAGTGTGTGATTTAAGTGAGGAATCTGTGGCTGCTGTCAGCTGGCATCGACGATTCACTTCGTCTGCTTCCCTACAATTGAATGCCTTACGTTCATATTGATTTGTTCAACATTCTTTCAATTTATTGACATCAAATCCTATTTCCGTCTTCAGTTTCCATTTATTTTTTCAATTTTTCAGCTTTTTGGCTTGTTGTTTCCCTTTTTTTTTTTGTTTCTTTGTGGTTTCTGCTTTGACTGTTGAAATTCCTTTGTATTTGTTATATAAATATTTGTTGCCTGCAAATGGACATATGCATAGCTTACAAAAGTGAAAATATGCAAGTGTTAAATCAAGTTAAATATTTAAGAGATATATATTTGCTTTGAAGTAAAATATTAAAATATTTAAAAAGACTAATATATGTATAATAAATAAAATTAAAAAACTAAAGATATTTTACTGGGAAAAAACTTTTTTACTTATAAAACATACAAAAAAATTTGTAAAATCTAAAATTAATATTTACATATTTTTACCTTAATTTTTATTTCTCACAAATAAAAAACAATTTAATTTTATTTAACGTTTAACTAACCACGTATAAATATTATTGCTCAGCTCAACCACTAGATGGCGCCACACACGCATTTCCTTTCTCGCCGTCTCTCCTTTTTTCTCCCTACGGCATCTCCCCTCTTACACTCAATGACGTCTTCATTTAGCACTTTTGTAGACTTTTCATTCAGCTCACGTCATAAGGCCACATATGACGTCACACAAAAGCTCTAATGTTTATGTATGCGCAACGCAATGAAATGGAATTGAAACATTATGATGAGCACGTGTTCCACGTGTTGGCGCCAAATTCTTGTTGATTACACGATTTTGGTCATTTTGTTTTGTTGCCATTTTCTGGGTTACGCGGCCGACAGCTCTTATGCTCTTGCGCTCTAACAGAGAGAGATAGAGTGTGTGTGTGTGTGCGTGTTTATGTGTGCCTCTGTATTTGAGAGTTTGTGGTGTTATATAACACGTGCTTGAATACACTGTTAGATATGTTGGTTAGCAAATATATTTATTTGGAAATTAGTAACTTTAAATAGAAGTGAATTAAAAGCAACAAGTATTTTTAGATATTCATTAAAAAGTATATATATATATATATATATATATATTTTAATAAAATAAATAATACAATGAAATTGGAGCGATGTATATAAAAATATTTCAGAATATATATATGTATATATTTTTTTTTAAATACAAATTTTTATAAAATTAGAGGTAAAAAGGTGAAATAAAAGCAACAAGTATTTTTAAATATTAATTTACAGAAAATATTAATAATAAAAAATAATATATATAATATATATATATAATAAATATTTTTTACAATAAAAAATTAGAATAACAAAATTAAAATTTAATAAAGAGGTTGTAGACTTTGCAATGCCTCAAGATTCGTGATTAATACTAATAATTAATATTGATAAATAAATAAAAAAATATAGATAGCTTTTACATATTTTTATTCACACTTTTACTCATGTTTCTTAATAAAAATCTGTGAAATAATTTGAAATAATAATATGGTATTATTTATATTAATAAGTTGTTTAATACTTGGCTGTATTAATTTTATATATCTTTCCCGTTTGATATTATTATTAGTTTCTTCTTTTGTTTTTATATTGTTAAACATTTGTTTGTAAATTATTAATATTTTTTTATTATTGTTGTTTATTGGGCCTATTTATTTCATCGAGTTGTTGATTTTATTGTTTATTCCTTGTGCTCAATTTCTTAATGCTGCAAAGCCCCGACAGCTCTGGCTGCTCGTGCTAGTTAATTTTTGTGGCCACAATATTTAAGAGAGCAATGAGCTAGGCATGTAAAGAGCAAATGCTCAACAAGGAAGTTGCTACACACAGTACACACACACAAACTCACACACACACAGACGCTGAGCCATGGGACAGTCGAAGTTGAGTTTTGTGCGTTTTGTTTCGCACAGGCTTCAGTGACAGTTGCTCGACTGTGGCCAGCGTCAAAGACGCCAAGATTGAAAGTCAGTCAACAGCAGCAGTCGCTGCCGCTGTCGCAGTCGCAGTCGCAGTCACAGTCGCAGTGAGCAGCGCAGTTGACGCAGCAGCGGGCAGTTAGACATGTTCTTGTGTGCCGCCATTCAGTTTGATGCAGAGCTGCGCGACGTTCTCATCGCAACGTAACGAAAACGCAGCGTTCGACCGAGACGCTGTGCACGTTTCCGTTCTCGAGGCGTTAACAAACCAAAAAAAAAAAAAAAAAAAAAAAAAAAAAAAGAAATAAATAAGAAGAAGTAATCCGAAATTGTCAAGTCAAGCGCGTGCCATATAATGTGGCGTGGATTTATTAATTAACGAGTGCAAGAAATAGCAACAGCCAATAGAAATGCAAATGAAATAATAATAAAATGCTTGTGCGTGTCCTTGAGTCTGCAGCCGTCTGAGAGTCGTGTGCGATTCATTGAAGTAATAAAAAATATTAAAGGAATAAAAAGAAAACGAGTGAACAGCTGCATTTACATGCAGCTTAATCAAAAGTGTGGGAGTGTGTGTGTGTGTGTGTGGGTGTAATAAATAGCAAACAGAGTATATAAATATATGCACGAGTTGGTGTGTCGCAGTTAACTGCATTTTTTATAGCATACTTTTGTGCGCAGACTTTGAAATAAACTTGCCAAGTGCCTTGGCAGTCGCGTATTGACATATTCGCATTACATGTTAAGTTTTATAATATATAAATGTATATATTTAACTATGTAAATATATATGTATTTTTTTTTATAGGATTTCATTTTAATGAGCAGCTGATAAAAATCGATTGGCTCAGCGAAAGTTTCTTATATTTGTCTACTACTTTTCATTAGTGCGCAAAAAAACGGAGCCATTCAAATTTCAGTTGGTTTATTAAATTAATTTGTTATTCAGATTTTTTTTAAATATTTATTGTTTTTATATTTATTTTTTATTTAGTAATATTTTTGTATATTTGTATTTTATTTATTTAGTTTTTATTCATATATATTATTTATATATTCGTATTTTATTGTGTTATTTGCATATATTTATCTTTTATTTATTTAATTATTGTTTTTATATAGATTTATTTTTGTAATATTTATTTTTAATTTTTAATTTATTAATTTTTTTATACTCGTATTTTTTATTTTATTATTTTTTTAATTATTATTTTTTTTTTATATTCGTATTTATTTTCTTTATTTTTCTTTATTTATTATTATTTTTTGTTCCTCCGCATTTTTGCATAGAGCAACTAAAATATTTTAGTGTTTACTCAAAATGCTTTGCTCTGCTCGTGTGCGTCGCTTGCCTTGACACATTTCGCTGGCAGCAGTGCCCGGCGTTTCAACAACAACAACAACAACATGCTGCTGTGCCTTTTGCCTCTTCTTTTTTTTTGTAATTTTTCACAGTTTCTCGTTAGTTTTGCCCACGTGCGGCACTAAGTAAACCAACTTGTATCACTCACACAAGCGCCAGCACACATACACACACACACACACAGACACAATATACAGCGACATGGAATGACAGCAGAAACATTTTTTCAGTTAGGCTTTCTGACACATCTCTCTGGTTGTTCTCTGAGTCCCTCTGTGTGTGTGTGTGTGTGTGTGTGTGAATCGTTGTTTAGTGTGCAATTCTTGTACTTCATTTGCTTCGCTAAACAACAACATTCATTTGTTTTGCTGCCTCTCTCTCTCCCTCTTCCTCTCTCTATTTTATGTCCTTTTTTTTCTGTGGTCAAAGTTTGTTTTTGTTTTGCTGTGCATTCTGATGAAAAACAAAAGCATTCGATCTGCTGCATATATCTATTGCAAATTACGTGACTCACACCCACACGCACACGCACATACATACATACACGCCCACATACACACACGCACTGAAAACACTGAGAAAACAACAACACGTCCTTGCGCTCCACTCTCGATAAAATTCTTTTGCTGTTGAGCGTTTTCTAATTTTATTTATGACACCTTGAATGTTTCGCGGACAAGGAACGGCGCTTTGTGCCTTGGGCGTTGGCTTTTTGGAATTTTTACTGACAAATTCATAATACAAAAAAATTGTAAGGCTTACTTTAACATTTAACAACATGGCTTAAAGAGAAAGTGGAGTGAAAAAATTTGCTAGCTGTTTTATCTCTTTTTAATAGAAACATCTCCTTTAATATTTGTTTGAGTAAAATTTTTATGAATAGGTTTATGATATGCCATATATACCATATTTCTAGCTTATTTCAGATTGCTTAAGATTCTTTGTATGCTATGCTTTTGTGCTGCTTTGTTGTGGCCTTATTCTGAATATATTTGTTAGTAAGCCGCTCTGAAGTTAATCGTATACTGTTGGTATTTCACATACTTCTATTGCTCGATGTTTTTTGCTTCCTACTCATCCACTGTCAGCTTTCTTGCTCTGTTGCTTCTTTCTTTATATTTATGATATATATGTAATTAAGGGCTTCAAATTATATTAAAAACCATAAAAAATGTGTAAAACTATATTCAATTGTATTAACTGATAAATTCTTAATTTAACTGATTTATTTTTTGTTTTATTTTCTTTTTTAAAAATTATATTTAAATACAAATTTAGTTTTCACAATTTTCATACAGAGAGAATCGCTCTACCTGCTTTAAGTAATATTTTAAGGCCTTTCTCTAGTTCAACTTTTATGCTCCGCATATTAACAAACTATTTCGCCGAAATTTTCTTTGGCTGCCTTGTTTTATCTATCCGGCTACCGTTAACGGTAGAGCGCTTAAGCTCTCGCAAGCAATATCTGTAGCAATACATACATGCATATGTGTTTATATTGGCTTTTAATCTCTAAGCCATTTGCATTTAAAATACATTTTGTATACCGCTTTCGTATGGCTCGCTAAACATTTTGCCATTTAAAGCTAAAATGCTGAGCTTATAAAGTATTCAAAAAGTCACGAACTCTACTCAACTACATGCATTTTTTGTTGTTCTTGTTTTGGTATTTTGTTTTATTTTTTTGTTTGCTGCCACGACAATTCGTTAAATTGGCCTTTACAGAATTTGCATACCAATTAACTTTAATATATATACTTACTTTGCCCTGCCTCTGGCTCATTATACTTGCAGCCGGTGTCAGATTTTAGCGCCAAGTCCTTTGTCTGACGTCGTAGTCGTCCACATGCCCTCGATATAAATCTGTGCACATTTTGTAGCTACAAAATTGCGCATTAGCTGCTTAGATTTGCACACAACAGTTAACCCGTTGAGAGAGAGAGCCAGAGGGAGAGAGCGACAGAGAGAGAGAGAGACAGAGAGAGAGAGAGAGAGCGCGCTGTACATAAGTTTTTGGTTACAAATTTAATTAGATTTGCGGTTCTGTGAATGCGAAAACTTGTTTAAAGTTCGGCCTTAATTTCGCCACGCAAAATTGCGTAATTTAATTCAAATGTAGTTGATTAAAACAATTAAAACTTTTTCCAACTCGCAGTTGGCCATCAAATTTAAGCGGAAATTAAAACTGTGCGTTAATCAACAAACCTATTGGCATTTTATTTATCAACTAGCAAGCACACAATTTTAGTTCTGATGGAATTCATGAATATTTGATTTCGTGCAAATAGATTGAATTTAAATATTGTGTGCATAATAAAAGCAGAGCTGCGCAGCTAGAAATATAACGGAATAAATTCGTATAAAATTGAAATTCATTATTGATGTAAATATATGAAGCTAATCCTATATAATCCTATAAAATGCATAGAAAATAATTTATTGACACTTATCAAACTAGATTAAAAATGTAAATTACTATTCATAAAATATTTGATTGACATTTTGAGATAATCTTTTTAATGGAAATAAATATAATTTATTATATAGATGACATATATTTGATATATTGATATCTTTGATATATTTAGATTAATTATTAGGTTGAAGTCTTAGGAAGAGTTATTATATTCTTTTATTTTATTTTTTTTTTATTTTTTAGTGGTGTTTTTACTTTTTTTTTTATTAAAAAAATATTTTATAAATTTTTATTAAAAAATTAATAAAGCAGATTTATATTATAGTTTCCCAAAAAAGAGCAATATATTATATTATATTCTATAAAAATGTATATCGACATATATCGATAATAAAGTTTCTAAATAATTCCTTTTAGAAATAATTGCTTAATTTGTAAATCTTGTTTTATTTCCCTTTTTCTTTTACGAATAAAACTAATTAAACATATTTATCAAGAGTATTTGCAACATTTACAAAGAGTATTAAATGTAATATAAACTGGAAAGCAGACATATAAAAAGCGGCAGACCACAAAATAAACAGAGAGTCGCGTTGCACACAATTTATGGGCCACGCATAAAAATAATATTAAAAATAATGTTTATACAAGCAAAAAGGCGTAAAAAGTGTATAAATGTCTGCCTCGGCTTGCTTATCAAAGCATTTTAACAGCCGCACGCGAAGAGACAACAAACATAAAGGGAAAATAATCAAATATCAATTTGATGTTTGATAACATAACTATTGAGCCAATACCCAATATATACATTTTAGTATATGAAAAAAGCAAATATATGTAAAATGCTGTATGCTACTCAAGTCAATGGCCAGCGGTGTCAGGGTCTAAATACCTAAAGACAGGCCAAAAGCCAAGTGAACAGGATAACAAGAGGACGAACGGACAAAAAGCCCAAAAGAAAAATGTGCGGCCGAAAAGTTTTTTGTAGGCTTTTGCACAAAAAAGAAAATTGGGAAATGGGAATGGGAATGTAACAGGCAGGAATGTCAGCACAAAGGTTGAGAGAGAGGGGGAGAAAACAAGCAGGGGGAAACGAGAGAGAGAGAAAGATAGAGAGAGACAGTTAGAGCTTGAACAAGGCCAACAAAACTTGGGCAAAGGTCGAGTTAATCTATGAATGTGGCGCATACACGGCAAATTGCCTAAGCCGCAAGTTGCAAAAGGCGCATGACATGGATAGGCAAAATATATATATGTACGTACAGTTAAATATATATGCTAAGCTTAAGTTTACATAAAGTTCTCGTTAAGCCAGCTCAGCTTAAACTAAACTTGTTCGCTTTTAGCTCAAGCATTTGGCTAAATAATTTAGTTATTTAACTCAGTTTTATAAGGAATTCAACTAACATCTCAAGCCACTCATAATTATCCATGATCTATGTCAATTATTAGCATGTGCTGATCACATTACGTATACGCAATGTCTGCCAGAAAATCCGATTGATTGGCGCAGCGTCAAACTTCGATTTGTTTTGTGCTCAATGACGCAAAACTGTTGACGGAAATTGCTTCGATTTAGGTCTAAGCCCAACTTTTAATGCCTCTTCAAGTTGAGCTCGGATTCAATTTGGGAGTCTGGGCTTGAAATGCCTATCTATGAGATTGTTTGGTATTTATGTAATTTGCTGTACCAGTTGCTTTTTGTTTTCGATATGAGCTGTGATTTATGGATCAAAGTTTGGAATAGATGAGCGACTATTTAGATAATGTGTGGAGATTGGATTGAAGGCGTTTAGGAAATGTAAGCAGTTTATTGGTTTTTGTGGACTATTTGCTGCCCAATGGCTTATCAAATGGAGTTTTGTAACTATTGAAGGTGTCAAGATTTTCTTGATAAAAATCGTAAAATATAATATTCAACATTTTCGTCTAGCAAACAACTAATTTCTAGCCGACATTTTGAGCCATCAAATATAATTTAATATTTCCTACACATAACTTAAGTTCCAAGTACTTTCTGCTTCCTGTTTCGCAACCTGCTTCTGTGTGTTACCTTCCAAATGCCCGCCATCAAATTGGCTAATAATATTTAAGTATATTCCGCTTATGGCGTTTGGCCATTCGCAGCTTTAATGTCTAGCCATAGGCCACGAAAAGCTATTTGGATTTTGGTTTCAGTTTTGGTTTTTGGCTTACGCAAACATTTCTTTTTGTTTTTGTTTTTTTTTTTCCCCATTGACATTTTGGTGCGTAACTTAATATCGTAATTATGTTAGAGCGAATATCATGTTTTACATCTGTCCGCTGTCAAACACAGCAGCCCCCCGCCCTCCTGCTCTCTTCATCTCTCTATAAACACATATATTTGTTCATTTTGGTCACTGAGGCGAGCAGAGAATGCTTTTTATGATAATCGAGGGAAAAATAGGCTGTGTGCCCCGCTCCGTGCTGGCGTAGGCGTCTGTGTGAATTTCTCCCTTGTTTATTGTTGTTGTTAAATGGGTGGCATATAGCTAAGTCCATAACAGACAACTTAACACGCTGTCTTAACTGGTCGCTCTAATCCCCAAACTTACAGGCGACATCTTGCTCTTATTTGTATACCCTGTACATGGGAACAGGGCTGGATGGGGTGTGCGAATTTTCAATTAGGTAAAGCACATTTCATTTATTTGGTTCATAAGAAAGAAGAATCTTAATTATATATCTAATCAAAATTAATTGTGGTTAATTTAATTAGGCATGTGGAGCTCGAGCCATGGTAAGATTACTATACCCATAGTCACTTCATGTATGATCGATGTATTGACCTTCTGCTCCCTTGACACCGTCCACTGAATTGGTGGAGAGCATTGATGAATTTACAACCATCTCTAGGGCCACTTCAGAGAAAATTGTTTGCTCCCTTTGCCCAAATGGTATTCCACATTATTTATTATGTACGAATTTACAACAAAAGACAGACCTACAACCAGTGCAGCATAAAGTTTTGTATTTCAAACAAAGTGTATACATGTCTAACTGTCTCAAAGTCCAACTAGTTTCACCTGAGTAGTTCAAAAAGTTTGGCTCATGCTTAAACCTTTTGTGTGTAGTTAAACTGTTTTGCTTTTCTCTTTGTATTGAAGTGTTGTAAAAATATATATAGTAATATACACATATAGAAATAAATATATACAAATAAAAAATATATAAATAAATTACCTGTTTCCGCATTATTCACACAACTATAAAGTCAGCCTCTATAATGAACGCCCTGTTTTCTCCCTCTCTTTCGCTCTCTTTCTCTCTTTCTCTCTTCTTCTCTCTCTCTTCTCTCTCTCTCTCTCTCTCTTCTTCTATCTCTCTCTTCTTCTATCTCTCTCTCTCGCTCTCTGTCTCTGTCTCTCTCAAGCAACCACGCACACACATACACAGCTCGCCGACAAGGGTTCCGCATGCCATCTCGTTCTCTCACATCTACAAGACCGTAGATCACTTTCGGCAACAGCTTCATATGTTTGCTTCACTCTCATGGAATTCCTATTTGAATAAACTGAGAAGAGCTCATTTCGAAATATGCCGTCTGTTTATAAAAATAATGAGCATATATATAGTTTACAGGGTATCTCATCAACACTACTAAATTTTCTTAGTTCAGGTTAAGCTTTCTCACTTTGATTACTTCATCCTTTTACCTTAGTGTTAGTTTGCAATATCTTCGTAATTTACAGAGTATCCCACAGTCTGTCATGCCTTTAGTCTACGCTACGATTGTGCTTTTCATTCTACTTGGGTCAGTAGATGCTGCCAGCAACGATTTGTACCTACATTATCTGCGTGGGTGTGCGTGAATCTATGTGTGTGTGTGTGTATGTATCTGTGTGCATGTGTGAGTATGTGTACATGTGTGTCTCTCTGAGTATTTGTTCAGATTTTGGTGTTTCTCCATTTTGTTAGATGTTTTTGTTTCGGGGCTATTTGCTCGGCTCCATCAGTTTGAGCAGACAGCTAAGTGATTTCCAGTCTGATATCGTTGGCCAAATGGCCAAGCATGTAATTTAAGAGCTGCCAAAAAGTTGGCCAAAGTTTGCTTTTCTTGCACACTCTTGGCACCAAAATTTGCGCTGTGCCAAAAAGAAAAGAAGAAAAAATGGATTTCAATGAAAAAACTTAAAAATTGATCAGTTGATGAAATTTAAATGGTTTGCAGCTTATGTCTAGGCTTTGCTCGCTAGCCAAATAACGTAATCAAGTTGGCAAAATCCATTCAGGCTCTAGGCAAAAGTTTTTAGCCTTTAAATATCTTAAGAATTTATGACGTGGAAAACCATTCGATTGACAAACTGCAACGGAAACTTGCCTATTTCTTTATATGTATTTTTTTTGTATGCCAATAATCTCATTGTTTGAGGCGTGGCTGTAAGACTGTTAGTTATAGCTGGCTTTAGATGCGCTCACAAATCCGAACAATGGCCACAGACCAAAGGCAAACAAACAGCTCGCTGTGCGCTGCTTGGATAACGGAAAAAGTTACTTTGTTTGAATTGCTAATTTCTGTCTTGCAGACAGCACAGGTGTGAATTTACCGTTGTTCAGCCGGCAAAGCAGCTAAGTCGAAATAAAAATTCAATTTACGCCAACCGCAAAAAGTTCAGTGGGCCACAAATCAATTTTGTTGGCTGGCAACGGCCACAAAGCGAAATGAAAAATGTTCAAATTTGAAGCAGGTAACAACTGGCTGAGTGAGCATAATGATGACTGACAGATACCCTGTGTGTGTGTGCGTGTGAGTGTGGGTTTAGAGAGGACGTCGAGTGTGGTTTGAGTAGAATTGGTTTATCTATTTAAGAAATTTTGTTTTTCTGTTAGCTATATATAAAGAGCTTTTGGGATGGAAGTTTGCACAGAGTTCTTTCTTTTTTCTCTGTATTTTTTGGTATAATTCTGAGAAAAAAAAATAAATAAATAAAAAAAAATAATAATGCTCTAATAACGTACCGAAAAAATGTATATAAACTCTATAAAATACCTCAATTATTCTTTAAAAAAATATTCTTTTTAACAAAATATCATAAAACTTCGTACAACTATTTTATATATTTTTTATTTATTATTATTTTTATTTTTTACTTTTCTATATATAGTTCGACCTAAGCTGAAAGAATTTTGCTTTTGTTTTTGCTGCTGGCATTTCGTGCACAAAATATTTATGTTATGAAGGAAGCCTTTTAATGTCCACAACGAAATGCTTTTAGCAAGCGCAAAAAAAAAAAACACAAATTAAACAGTCAAAAAATTTGAAATAAAATAACAAAATTTATGAAATGTAAAGCAAAAGCATTTCAGATAAAATTCTATTAAAAAGCACTCGAAGAAAACATTTTTCATGTCAGCTAAATCAGAATTTTTCAAAGCTGATAAAAGCCAATTAAATGTCTACAGGGCATACTGAGAAGCAGATTTAAATGAAAACCAAAAAGCTTGTTAAGGGGAAAGCAAAAGAAGTTTGGAAATTAATGAAAATCCTCTCAGTTAAATGAAAATCCTGCCGTTAAATGAAAATTAACTCAGCTAAATGAAATACCCGTGAATTCGTTTCAGCTTGAGCGCTTCTCTGCCTGCTCCTGGGTAGCAAAGTCTTTCAAAGTTCTTTCAAGTTCAAAGTGTGGCTGATGGGGATAATGAAGCAGTGACAACTTCTTTTTTTTTTCTTTTCACTTTTTTGTCTCTTTGTGTTCGCCTGACCAGCAGCAGGAGCAGCAGGAGCAGCGGCAGCAGGAGTCGGCGCTGTTAATGTCGCATGCAAAAGGTTAAACCAGGCTGAGTTTTGTCGACCCGCATGCGATGTGGTCTTATGCAGTACGTCAGCTGAGGATTATGCGCATATGTTTTTATTTATTTATTTTGCTCCTACTGCTGCTAGTGCTGCTGCTTCTTCTTCTTTTACTTCTGTTGTATAGCCGTGCATATGTAAGCAGGCCATGCGACCTTGATAAATGGCTTTGACTATAATGCTACAGGCACATAAATATCAAAACGTGTCACACTTCTCAGGACTGTCAGGGCTTTACTCTACCGTTGATACCCTTGCTGCAGATGTCACAAGTTTCGGGTCCCGCAGGATACCTAAAAGCCAAAAAAAAGTCGAGATAATTTATTGAGCTGCATGAGAATATGAGGCTGTAAACGAATTAGTGCAGGGCCACTGAGAGTACTTGAGCGTTTTATGTGATATGTGGCTTTGGTTAGTCATTTATGAATTATGATTAAAATGTATATATATGAATATATATATATATGTGTGTATATAATGATATGGCTTAAGCGGACAGACGCACAGGTTTTTAGTAATCAGGCTTATGCGTTTGGGTTTCGTTTAGTGCCAACGAGAATTGCCACCTAGAGACTACTACCTGATACAGAGGAGAGAAAGAGACAGAGAGAGAGAGAAAGGCTAACTTGGATTGTTGTCGCAGCTGACGCACTGGCAGCTGCCTATGCATAAATTTGTTAAATCTGAGTTTCGACCATGTTGCACAAGCGTGCAAAAGTGTTTTGCCAAAAGTTGAAAGCCAAAGAGTTTAATCGTAAATTTTGCTAAAATATCACAAACAGCGATTGTTCATGAGCTCAAACAGCTGCTGAAGTGAGGCAGCTCTTGAGTCAAAGTTTTATCAGCAGATTAAATCTTAGCTCTCACAAGCAGATTTCTCGCATTAAAGAGAAGCAGGATTAAGGCATATAAAATGCTAGAAATTACGAAGTCGAGGAGGGTGTGTTTAAGAGACGTTGACAGTCTCAAGAATAAAAGGCACACTCTAAAATTTAAGTGAATTTTTTATTATTATTATTTTTTTAGCTTTATTTCATAGCTTTTTGTCTAGAACTCTAAAGTGCATTTAATTCCAAACCTTAACTACTACTACTGAGCTTTCAACTGTCTTTTATTTATGAATAATTTTGCAAATAAGATCGGTCTGTTATTCATTAAAAAATCTTTATATATTATAAATTTAATTTGATTTTTTAACTGCATTTTTTAAACTGATTTTTAAACTGAATTTAGCTGAGCATTTTAACATCAGATTTTTACTTTTTGGAAAACATATATTTATTTGAAACATTGATTTGTAACTATTAAAAAATTCAAATATAAAAAAGCAATGCCTAATTAAATACATCAAGTTTGAAGCCCTCTGCTTTATTTTTATTTTTATTTATTTTTTATTTAGTACATATTTTATTTTATATTTATGCTGCTGTATTTCTACTATCGATGCAGACATAATTCATATTGGTGTATATAATAAAAAGTATAGAAATTAGGAACTTTATCATACTCCCTCTTTCTCTCTCCCTCTTACTCATTCACAAATGCCTGACTCAAATGTCCACAGATTTGCCGTAGTTTTTCGATTCATCAATTGATTCCGAGACGTCCCACCCACAGTAATCGCAGTCTTTACAATTTACATGCCAAATGATGAGCTGCATAATTCTGGTGTTGCCCTCGGCGGAGGCCAGAGTAAATATTAAAATGTCTATGGAATCACAATAGGAAAAACAAATGGAAATCAGGCTTAAGCACCGTTAGTGCACTCTCCCACTAGGAACAACAACAGCTCTAAGAATCACGCTCACAAAATATCCGTAGTATTTACAGCGCAAAGATGAGCGCATTCATTATTCGTTGAAATTGTTGAGCGAATTATTTATGTGCGTTTGGCCACACAGCCGACCGGCAATTGTTGTTGGCATTTATGAGCCCATCGAGGCTCAAGCCCAAGCAGAATGCCTGTTTACTCAGTCACTAACGAAATGGCGTTTCCGCAATGCCAGATGGCCTTAAATAGGGCTGAATAGAGGCAGAACAGAAAGAAGAAAGAGGAATGCATGAATATAAAAGGTAAATGTGAAAGGCAAAGGTAAATGGCAAAAGGTAACAGCTACAGCAGTTACATATGCCGACCCACAAATGACGGAAGTCACGGCATACAAAACATGTTTCATATTTCTAAAGCTGTTCGCACCCAGCGGCAGCGAGCGGATGTGTCGCAGCACTGCAGCAGGTGCGACAAGTTCATTAATTGATAAGGCTGTGCAGCTGCCTTAGCTCTACTCACTGGCCAAGGCCATCAGGGCTCACACATCGATGCACGCTCTGCATATGTCAAGGATTAATGTTGAGTAGAGTAAACACATACATACATATAAAGCAGCTCGAGTTTCACCCTTGCTGGCAGCTGCAATCGTGATTAAACTGTTTGATATGCTGCCTGCTGATTGCTGCTTGCAGCATTTGCCATTTGGCTGCTATCCAACAATGAAAATAAGCAAATAATTGAAAATGTCAAGGGCTACTCGGCTAGAAGATGCCGCGTGAACGGAAGGGTAGCTGTTGCATGTGTGAGATGTGTTGCGAGAATAGGAATAAAGTGGGACAATTTATTAAAAGATATAAAAAAAAAATATTTTACAAAAAAAAAAAAAAAATAATAATAAAAAAATAATACAAAAATAAATAAAAGAAAAAATAAATATATATAAAAAAAAAAAATAAATTAATTAAAAAATTAAATAGTAAAAAAAATTATATTATAAAATTTTATTAATTAAAAATTAAATTAAATGTAAAAATTAAATTAAATATAAAAATTGAATTAAATATAAAAATTAAATTAAATATAAAAAATAAATTAAAAATAACAATAAAATTAAATATACAAAATAATCAAACAAACCATAAACAAATAAATTCAAATTCAAACGCTAAAAAAAATTAATATTAATAGCCAAAGAATTCTTTCTTGGTTTGAAAAAAAAGCTCAGAGCAGCCAGCAATATTTTTATTTATTTATTAATTTTTTTCGCCTGCTGGGATGTCGAAAAAAGCACTTAAAATCTATCGATATATATTATATATATTATTTTAAAAAATTATAAAAAGCACTTATAAAATATTTAGTTAATAGAGTAAAATAGAGCAAAAATAGTAACAGAGAAAAATATAATACAATTGTTCTTGAAGTTCCACAACTTTTCTCTAGCTGCTCACAGGGTATATAAGCTGCACATAATGTTCTCTCATATATCAAAGACACACGCACGCCCAGTCATACATAGTTTTTATAGCTAGATGATAATACTAAACTATACACAAAATACGTATATATAGAGAGAGTTGCTTTTGCTTTTGTCTGGCAATTTTGAGCTGTGAAGTGGAGCTGCTAAGCAGCAAAGCTGAAAGTGAGTCGCGTGCTCAACTTGAATTTATTTTAAGGCGTCGCCAACACAAAGCATAAACACCAAAAGTGCATTAGAGTGGGAGTGTTGGACTAACAGATACTCTACGTAATAAATATATCTAAAACTGTCTAGCAAAATAGCAAATGAAATATTAATGCTTGATTCCATTCCTTCAAGTTATTCTTTATTAGATAAAAAATCAATACAAAAATCTATGATAGATTCTCTTGGCATTTGCAAGCAAAGTTTAGATTCCATTAGTATTCCTTGCTGTTGACTTCTAAAAATATTTGCATAAACATCTAACGCGCCTTTTTTCCATTTTTCATTTGCTTAAAGACATCGTTGCCAAAAAGGGCGTTGCCCATTGTTTATGCTCATTCGTTTCGCTGAGGCTCTTTAATATGCAGCTCCATTTATAGCCCTTTTTCCTTTTTTTTTTGCCATTTTCTGTTAAGTTTGCAACATTTTCTTTTAGGACTTCGTAGATCATGCCCTGAAAAACGCTGTACAACTGGTTAGCTTCATCTGCCATTTGTGGGTGCTCTGAGTGCTGTCTGCTTAAAATAGGAAAATAAAAGTCGAGTCGCTAAAAAGTGGCCGTATAAAAGAAATTTTTATGTAGCCATGGCATAAAGTATACGAAATATAATACGAAACGAAATGCTACACTAAAAACATTTAGCGAAGAATTTCAGTTTAGTAGTGAGATTTTAACTTGAGGATATCCTATATATGAGGAAGATGTAGTAAATTTATTGAACTTATATTTTTAAAGGGATTACCTGATTTTTATGTGAATTGAGATTATTTAAGTAATATAACTTTAATTATTTATATATGTTTATTTAATAATCTTTAATATAACTTTATTTATTTATATATATTTTTTTATAATTTATATTTAGCCTTTAATTTTGATATTAAAATTTGTATATTAAAAATGTATTTATTATTTTTGTATAATATATTAATATAATTATTTATATGCTACAGATCAAAAAAATTATTGTAAATTAAATCTAATGTTTTTTTTTTTCTTAATAAATGCCTTCCTATTCGATTTTTGCTTAATATGAGAATATCACAGCTCTTATGTATTCATTATCATATATACCCTCCCATATAGCTATGTACAGGGTATATAACCGCAGCGTCATCATCATCAGCAGCAATGAAATTGGGGCAACAGTGGAAACTGAAAAGTGCGTAACACTTTAATTAGGGGTATTCCGGCGGCCTCATCTATACAAGCTGAATGCTTGAGGAAGTGTTTGTGGGACTGTGCGTGTGTGTGTGCATGCTTGGGTGTACTTAAGCCATTGTGAATTATCATTATGCATATGAAATGGGTGACAAGGAGAGTACGCACAAATAGGCGCACCTCCGAGTGGCGGAGAGATATGCAGAGGCAAAAGGCTCATCACGAATTCATGAGCATTTAAAATGCCTTCATTTCAAATTTCATATAATTTGGCCTGGCGACGTGTTTACGAGCTACAGGAAAATAAAAGAAAGAAAACAAAAACGTGACAAATGAAGAAAGCAAATTAAAAAACTTTCGCAAAGTTACTGAGCAAGACCCAAAATTGTTTTGATGGATTTGTAGAGTCAGTTGACTTGCTGAACTTTTGCATGTTGCACTCAATTAGACAACATGATAGGAAAAGATAGAGAGTGTGTGAAAGAGAGAGATAGAGAGAGGGAGAGAGGGAGAGTGAGTGAGAGCTCAGAGTTCATAACGATTTATCACTGTCTCGCATGTCTACCAAGTCAATTGTTGTCCATTTACTAGAGCCGCTGCCAGTTGATTGCGTTTAATGAATGCATTTTGCATTAAGAACGCAATGAGAAACAATTAAAATGTGTGACTGGCATAGTTTACATATTACATATTTCCTTTGCTATATTCCATTGCAATTTTTAGTTTAAAGCGAGCTATGCCAAGGCAACGAACGCAACGTGAAAATTGTTAAAAAAGAAAACAAAATCAAAAATATTCAAAAATATGTTCAACAAAATGCGAAAAGACTGTGGAAATTGTGCAAGTGCAATTGGTGAAGTGCATGCTGAGTATCAGTGAATACATATCTGAGAGATGACACAACACAATCTGCAATCTGTTAGTTATACAGCATTGGGCATGTCGGACGATAATCAAACGAATACGAATAGCTATTCGATGCCATCGATAGCATCGCCCACACGCGGCGCCAACGCGCGCAATGTCAACTTTCACGAGGAGCTCAACGATTTGGCCGGCTATCCGCCGCAACAAATGCCGGCGGTGCGACGCTTTTCCAAATCGTTTTTCCAGCGACCGCGCTCCATGTCCGTCTGGAGTGACATAAGTCGCAGCAGCATGCGTCTGGATGAGAGGTAAGTCGGCGCATCTCGTTTTCAATTCTGACAGCTTGAAAACGTGAAAGGGTTTCATCATAGCTCGCTTTCAGCACGTCGCAGACAATAAAAAAAAATAAAAATAAAATAAAATAATAAAATAAAGGAAAATAAACGAAAATACAAATAAAAATTCTGATAAAGGTTTCATAAATATTTGCTTTTATTTCGCCGCGCATAGCTGCCACAAGCAGATACTCAGCCCCCGTTATTGTTATTCTCATTTCATGGCGCATAAAGGCAGAGCTTATCGCAGCGCACTTTTAAGCCATTTCGAAATTTACTTATTTACCCAGGCTGATTTTTTTTATTGCTTTTTTTTTATTTTTTTATTTTTTACTTTTGCCTCAGCTATTTTAGCTGTTTACAAACTGAAAGAGTTTGTTTTTCAGAAAATCCTTAAGGATACACTTAAGCTTTAAAGTGTATATGTATGTATAAGGTGTTTTTCAGGCTTACAACTACGTTTCTTTTTGTTTTAAATTATATTTAACAATGCAATAAAAATATATAAATAAATAAATAAGAAGACAAAATTTGAATCTATACAAATTTAGAGAGAAAGAAATTAATACATTTCAATCATAATTTAATGCTAAGAATATTCCAAAAATTATATTTAACTTATTGACGTTGGAAATGTTGTTTTTTTTTTCTATTTATTAAAAAAAAAAAAATAAAAATAAACAAAAAATGGAAATGGAAGGTATTATTACTTCTATTATAAATATTGCCTTTTTTTTATTATTATATTTAACGATAAAAAATGTTCTAGAACAATATTTTTTATATTATTTATCGGTTTTCTATTTCTGTTTATTTATTTTTATTTATCTATTTTTATTTTCTCTAAAAAATTTAATAAATAAAAAAGAAAAAAAAATTAATTTATCTGCATGCAAAAAACTCCAAACATTTTCTTTAATAAAATATATATATATATTTTTTTAAAATTCCTTGCCTATTTTATCGCACATACTTTATTGCATTTTCTTCTTTTAATTTCGTTGAATAAAATGTATTTATTTGTCACATTTCGGCGTTAATTTCTCTTTAGCATAAATGCAAAACAAATTAAATTTGAGACGCTTTGGCAAATTCAAGGCGAATTGCGCATACGCCATGTTGTGCGGATGGCTGCGTCCTCTATAAAAAGCTAAAATGGAATTCTGTGGACGATACAGGCTGTTGGCCACTTTAATTTGGTTGAAGCACTTGAAGTTTATGGTCCTGTTATCCCGTTGTCTGCGTGATTATGGCTCAATCTTTTTTGCTACACTTTATGGCTTTAATGCCGTTTGACGCCAGGCTGAGCGAACTTTAACGAACATTTTCGTTTTTACTCACTGGTATTGAGTGGGCGTGGCCATGGCCGTCAATGTGCCGACATTAATGCGTATTAGCCCGGCTAAGAGTCAAGGCTGCAAATAAATATTGATGAATGGGCCAGCAAGCAGAGATAAAGTCTTATTGCCAAATGAGCTTAGTCAAAAATTGTGTTTCCGCAATTTGTGAGATTATTTTGTCTACATAAATTATAGAGATGTTTTTTATTTTGTATGCCGCATTTGATTTGAATTTATCATAATGTTTTTTTTTTTTTTTTTTTTTTTGTGTGGTTTTGTGGACTTTGCTCAAATTATGTGCACAGAGTTGAGGGCGAGCTGTCATCAATCACATCCTGTGGCAGGATGTGTGCCGTATAAAAGCTGACTTAACACGCATGAAATGAATTTTTCATGGTAAATTGCGAAATTTTTATTGATGAGGCGATAATTTAATTGAGATGTATTGCAAGGTGTTTAATTGCATTGAAATTGAAAATGCACAAGAAATTTAAAATTTTGATTTTTATCTTTTTAATTTGGTAGGAATTCCTTTACATTCATATATATGTATATTATACATTAATATGCAATTTTTTTCCAAAGCTTTAGCAAAAGAGAAAATATATTTTAAAATAGAATTATTATGGTTGTTGTTTATGTTTTTTTTTTAAGATTTTTTTTTTTGTTTTGTTTTAATATAATTAAAGTAAAATAATATATGTTTCGCTTTGATCCCAAAAATTATATATTTTTTTTATTATGCATTTTTTTTTTTGTAAATATTAGATTTTATATTACAATAATGTATTATCTAGTTTAATCTTAAAAATTCCTCCGTAGCTAAAAGCTTGCGCTTGGTTAAGCAAAAATGAAGACAGACAAATGAAATAAACTGCCGCACATGCAACAAGAGACGCCGCTACTACATGCGCTTGCCCCGCCCACCGCTCAAGCGTCCCTCACCCAAACAGTTCAACACATCAATTTTGTGGAGAATGTTGAAAATTGAATATGTTTGTAATTGCATTGCGGCAGAGTGAGGCATTGAGTCTGTCCTGGCCGGAGGGGCTTGTGCATTTCACTGTCTGCCACGCCCACGTGCACAGTAATTTCGTGTGTATGTGTGTGCGTGCTTGTGGCAATCGGCAGTCTGGCAGCGGATGTGCAGCGCACATCAACAGGAAGCAGGCGACGTTTTGTGCCTTCCTCCCGTCCAATTCCCACTCGGTCTATAATTTGTACGAAATATGAAATATGGGCAAGGCTCAAGCGATACGTGGCTGCCAGACGTGTTGAGACGCCTAGGCTGGCAGGCAGGCAGTCAGGCAGGCAGTCAGTGAGTCAATCAAGCAGTCAGCCAGCCAGTCAGTCCGTCAGTCAATCTGTAATTCGTTCATTCATTCAGCTTGTTTGCCTGTTTTGGCAGTCACGTGCGCTGTGCAAACTTTGCGGTCCACCGCACAGCTCTGGAAATTTATGTCTATAGCTGAAAGCCACCTATAGATTGTGTGTCTGTGTGTTGGTGTTGGTGTGTGTGTGTGTGTGGCAATTAGCGTAAATAACTCAATTATGCTCGCTTTTTGTCAGTATCATGGCTGCTCCTGCTCCTGCTGCTCCTGCTGCAGCATCGACACCTTTTGATAGGTGATTATGTGCGCCGCCAGCTAATTGTCTCTATGTCAACGGCTGCACTGACAGACATTGATTGCAGTGATAAACATCAATTAGGCCTGTGCCAGCGGCGGCTGTTCTTTTCAGCTAGGGCATTTTTAGCCCATCATTAATTGAGTTGCTTTTTAATACCTTTTAATTACTTTTAAAAGCCTGCAGTTGGAGGTCCCTTAATTTTGTTTTTTATTAAATATTTTGAGTATGCTTAAAAATAATTTGATTTCTTTTTATTACAGAAATTTTTTTTTTTTTTTTATTGATATTTTATTTGTTAATTTTATACAAAACACAGTTTCAATTTACTATATATATTATATTTTATTCCTATTTATTTAAAATTAATAAAAAATAATTTAAATAAAATCAATTGTGTTCTTTAGCTTATTTATTTATTATTATTATTTTTTTTTTTTTTAATATTTGCATTAAACATAAAACTAGTTACATTTCTTACATTAAAGAAGAAAGTTGTTGTTTTACTAACATTTGGGCTGTTATTTTTATATAAAGTTTTTAGTTTACATTTTCTGTATTTTATATAAAATTTTCAATTTTAGATTTATGTATTTTATATATAAAATTTAAATATTTAAATAAATATTTTTTATCTAAAATTAAATGTTTTAATTTTTTATATTATAAAAAGTACATTGGCAGTATTTTTTAATTTAAGCTACCATTAAACATATATTTAAAAAAAAAATTAAAATAATAAAATAAACTTAAAACTGCAGTTGTTAAATGAAAAAAATATATACATATATAACAAATTGTTTAATACTTTTAAATTATTTATTATTATCATAATAAATACAAAATAAATCCCTTTAAGGGCTTATTGAATTTTGCTCAGTACCTGCTTAATCTTCAAAGAGCTTCTCCTTGAATGTCTTACAATATTTAGTAGATTTCCAGGAAATTTAAATTTTCTCAATAAACTTTTGCAATACATGGTTTTGCTTTCTGTGTGGCTATTGCTTTGCAATACAATGCTTGTCACACAGCAAGGACATAAAATCCTTTAAGAAAACACAACACCCGAGACACTTAGACCCACACACACACAAGCACACACACATACATGTCCATACCCTCATCGAGTATATAAAAACACACACACTTGTGGCTCATATATCAAGAGCTATTGAAAAACATTAACAGCATGCTTCCGTCCGTTAAGCTGCTTGGCCCCAACCTTTTAGCAACGCCCCCCAATTCAGGTGTTTACTTGGCCCTGGTCAAGCGAGCTCTCCCCTGTTTCTTACAATTCCCACACAACTTTCTATTTATATATCTAAAACGACTTTCATTTTCTTTTCTCTCTCTCTATCTTTTTAGGTGAGTGCTTTTGGTCTTAGGAAGCTGTTGGCCTGGCCATAAACATTTGTATGTAATTTATGAGCGCAACGGTACGTATGAGTAATATGCGCCATTAGGGCACCTAGTTGCCTGGCATTAATTGTAAGCGTCTTAAATTGGGCAAAGTCTAAGCAATATAAAATTTGCTAGCGGAACTGCAGCAGAAGTTCTCTAAAAAAAACATTTAGTATATAAAATGTGAAACATTTTTTGCATCTAATTTGGTAGGCAAACTGTCTGTGACATGCGGTTGACGGGCTGCGCCTGCTTAAGATGTTAACGGCAGCAGGAGGCGGCACGACAGTCAGCAGTCAGCAGTCAGTGTGGGCGTGGCAATTGTTGTCACTTTGCGAGCAACTTTTGTCGCCATCATTTTGTCTTACCTGTGCGTGTGTGTCTGTGTGTGTGTGTGTGTGTAAATGATATGTGGCCTGTCGCACTCGGCTTGCGCTGCCATGCGTTGCCTTTAACTGCGCCTGTCAGCATTTGGCATTGTTTGTGTATTTTATTTTTTATCTGAAACAACAGCTGCCTGACAGCTGAAATAACGAGCAGTCCAAATGTCTTTTACTTTCGGGCCGAGGTGCTTAAAGAGTGAAAGTCTATTTATTTGCAGAACCGAAATGGTTAAAAGAGTTTCGCTGGAAGTAAATTATGTTTTTTTTTTTCGGGAGTAGGCGTTTCTCTCTGGAAATGGGAATAATTTATGGTTGAAAAAGTTTATTTGAATTGTAAGGTGTGCTCTAATTAATGAAGTTTTTAATTACCTTTAGCTGTTATCATATAAGATAAATTTGTTGAACGAACTATAAAGATTTTGATATGGATTTAACTCTGCATACACTGCAGATTGATCCTAGATGTAGTGCTCGGTATTTTGACTTATTGATTCGAGTGAGTCTAAGTGTTTTTATCATTTACTTATTTAAAAAATACATATATAAATACAAATAATATACAATTTGAAATTTTAATCTAATATTTAAAAATATTTATTTTATTTTATTTTTTTCATAAACAAAATAATTTTGAAAATATTAGTTACTTTATGTACTTATATTTAGTGCATAAAAATATAAAAATATATAAAAAAAAGGTGTCGAATAATAATAATAATAATAAATAAATGCATATATATTTATTTTAAATATATATGCAATTCTTTGAAAATAAAATATGAACAGATATTAATTAATTTTATAATTATAATTAATATTTCAAAAATAAATTTTATTCATTTTATTTTATTTTATTTTTTATTTAATTTAATTTTTTTTTTTTTTTTCATTTAATGTAGAAATTTTTTTTAAATTATTGCTGATTAAAATATATGAAAACATAAGCCAAGGCTCTGTGCTCGTTTGGTTGGCATAACCTTTGCCTCAGAGGGTAGCTTAGCTGTCATAGGGGAATATTATGTTATGGCAACAGCTGCTGACAGAGCAAATACAAATGTATTTTTTTCCATATGTTGTTTTTGCCACAAAGCATGTTGGCATTGCGGACATATGCGACAGAGCGCAGTGCCTGGGGCCTTCCATGGCACAGATCTTATAAGGAATGGAATATATTTGGCTAAAAACCGATTTAAATGCAAGCAAAAATATTGCAAATTCTTAATCTAAAAACATATTGAAGCTGATCTAATCAAAAAGCTTATACAAAAATTTGGGCGACAAACGAAATTAGCTTAATATGTTGAAGCTATTCAAAATAAAACACAGACACACACGAGCACACACCTACACACATACACTTTGTGTGAATTCAATTGAAAAATGTCGTTGCCTGCTCTCAGGCGCTGCCCTAAAAATCTCATTTTGTACGCGTCGCGACGCTGGCCCCGGGCACCTCATAAGATTTGATTAAATAATTAATAGCATTTAATGGCTCAATGCCAGCGCAGCAACAAGTATTAAATGGAATTGTGCCACAAGCTTAAGACAAATTAAATTTCAAACAAGGAGAAAATAAGAAAATTTTCTACTCGTGTGTGTTTGTGAGTTAATTTAATTTTATTTCCGTTTTACAGTTGGCGCATTGCGTGTTTGCAATTAATTAGCGACGAGCGCCAAAGCTGATGGCAAATTTTTAATGTGTTCCAGTTTTGGGGTCGCGCCCACAACTGCAACATAGTTGTTGTTGTTGTTGTAGTTGCTGCTGCTGCTGCTGCAATCTGCATTTGGCTGTTATCTGTGGCAAAACGTGTGCAGCAGGTGAAGGCCGCCGGTTCAACAGTTCAGACTAAAATGGCAAAGCACTTCGTAGAGCACATCTCAAATGACCTTGGGTAACCGAGGAGCTGGGTTTGTATATTATGGGGTGTGGCGCCGGTTGCCAAATCATCTATGCGTCCAGACAAATATATACGCTTAGCATTACGCATCATAATGCGCTGCACGCACACACATACACTTACACATATATGTACGTCGACACGCGCTACTCTCAAAAATCCCTTTGAACTGTCTGTTAACTGCGCTGCTTGCAGCGCTGCTACTGCGACGTTAACGGCGGCCGCTGTTACTACTTCAATCGCTCTCTCGCGCTCTCTTCAACGGCTGTGCTCTGTGCACTCTTAGCTGGCCACGTGTTTGCGCTGTTTTCTGCTTTGTGCTTGTTATTCGCTGCGTGAGCGCTAACGAGAGCTTGTGCCTATTGCAGCGTTGCCAGACTGTGCAATCTCTCTCTCACACACATATGCAATGTGTTGCGTCTGGTTAACGGCTGTCCTCTGCCTGTGTTTCCCCACTCTGTGTGCTTTGTTGAGTGTGAGCAGTGCTCGAGCTTTTTGTGTAGAGTTCTATTGCGCGTGTACTTTGCCAGGGCCTGCAACAGATGGCGCTTTGGATTATTGCTCAAGTACAAGTCAATTAAAATGGTTAAAAGAGTTTCGCTGGAAGTAAATTATGTTTTTTTTTTTCGGGAGTAGGCGTTTCTCTCTGGAAATGGGAATAATTTATGGTTGAAAAAGTTTATTTGAATTGTAAGGTGTGCTCTAATTAATGAAGTTTTTAATTACCTTTAGCTGTTATCATATAAGATAAATTTGTTGAACGAACTATAAAGATTTTGATATGGATTTAACTCTGCATACACTGCAGATTGATCCTAGATGTAGTGCTCGGTATTTTGACTTATTGATTCGAGTGAGTCTAAGTGTTTTTATCATTTACTTATTTAAAAAATACATATATAAATACAAATAATATACAATTTGAAATTTTAATCTAATATTTAAAAATATTTATTTTATTTTATTTTTTTCATAAACAAAATAATTTTGAAAATATTAGTTACTTTATGTACTTATATTTAGTGCATAAAAATATAAAAATATATAAAAAAAAGGTGTCGAATAATAATAATAATAATAAATAAATGCATATATATTTATTTTAAATATATATGCAATTCTTTGAAAATAAAATATGAACAGATATTAATTAATTTTATAATTATAATTAATATTTCAAAAATAAATTTTATTCATTTTATTTTATTTTATTTTTTATTTAATTTAATTTTTTTTTTTTTTTTCATTTAATGTAGAAATTTTTTTTAAATTATTGCTGATTAAAATATATGAAAACATAAGCCAAGGCTCTGTGCTCGTTTGGTTGGCATAACCTTTGCCTCAGAGGGTAGCTTAGCTGTCATAGGGGAATATTATGTTATGGCAACAGCTGCTGACAGAGCAAATACAAATGTATTTTTTTCCATATGTTGTTTTTGCCACAAAGCATGTTGGCATTGCGGACATATGCGACAGAGCGCAGTGCCTGGGGCCTTCCATGGCACAGATCTTATAAGGAATGGAATATATTTGGCTAAAAACCGATTTAAATGCAAGCAAAAATATTGCAAATTCTTAATCTAAAAACATATTGAAGCTGATCTAATCAAAAAGCTTATACAAAAATTTGGGCGACAAACGAAATTAGCTTAATATGTTGAAGCTATTCAAAATAAAACACAGACACACACGAGCACACACCTACACACATACACTTTGTGTGAATTCAATTGAAAAATGTCGTTGCCTGCTCTCAGGCGCTGCCCTAAAAATCTCATTTTGTACGCGTCGCGACGCTGGCCCCGGGCACCTCATAAGATTTGATTAAATAATTAATAGCATTTAATGGCTCAATGCCAGCGCAGCAACAAGTATTAAATGGAATTGTGCCACAAGCTTAAGACAAATTAAATTTCAAACAAGGAGAAAATAAGAAAATTTTCTACTCGTGTGTGTTTGTGAGTTAATTTAATTTTATTTCCGTTTTACAGTTGGCGCATTGCGTGTTTGCAATTAATTAGCGACGAGCGCCAAAGCTGATGGCAAATTTTTAATGTGTTCCAGTTTTGGGGTCGCGCCCACAACTGCAACATAGTTGTTGTTGTTGTTGTAGTTGCTGCTGCTGCTGCTGCAATCTGCATTTGGCTGTTATCTGTGGCAAAACGTGTGCAGCAGGTGAAGGCCGCCGGTTCAACAGTTCAGACTAAAATGGCAAAGCACTTCGTAGAGCACATCTCAAATGACCTTGGGTAACCGAGGAGCTGGGTTTGTATATTATGGGGTGTGGCGCCGGTTGCCAAATCATCTATGCGTCCAGACAAATATATACGCTTAGCATTACGCATCATAATGCGCTGCACGCACACACATACACTTACACATATATGTACGTCGACACGCGCTACTCTCAAAAATCCCTTTGAACTGTCTGTTAACTGCGCTGCTTGCAGCGCTGCTACTGCGACGTTAACGGCGGCCGCTGTTACTACTTCAATCGCTCTCTCGCGCTCTCTTCAACGGCTGTGCTCTGTGCACTCTTAGCTGGCCACGTGTTTGCGCTGTTTTCTGCTTTGTGCTTGTTATTCGCTGCGTGAGCGCTAACGAGAGCTTGTGCCTATTGCAGCGTTGCCAGACTGTGCAATCTCTCTCTCACACACATATGCAATGTGTTGCGTCTGGTTAACGGCTGTCCTCTGCCTGTGTTTCCCCACTCTGTGTGCTTTGTTGAGTGTGAGCAGTGCTCGAGCTTTTTGTGTAGAGTTCTATTGCGCGTGTACTTTGCCAGGGCCTGCAACAGATGGCGCTTTGGATTATTGCTCAAGTACAAGTCAATTAAATTTTGATTTTATTTAGTTATTCAAAGAAAAAAAAAAAAAACAAAAAAAAAAAAAAACACAAAAATAAAAAAATTAATTAAAAAAGTATATAAAAATTTAACAATTAAAATGAAATAGTAAATACATCGAATTTATATATATGCATACAAGCCTTAGGATTTTTTTATTTGTTAAATGCAGAATCACTTAACACTAAATAAATAAGAAATAAATCTTCTTATTTATTTTTTTTTTGTACATTTTTTAATGGGATTTCAAGTATTTTTCTTTCACTTCCATGAATTTTTCTATTTAATGAATTGAATACTAATTTTAAAGGAAAATAATATCATAATAATTTAATTTAATTAAATATATTTTTAATATTAGTATTTTAAAATATTACATAATTCGATTTTCTTGAAATATATGCTAATGCGCAAAATAATTTATAGATATCAATAAGCCTCAGTTAATTCAAATTCCTTTCCAATTATTGCAGTAAATATTTAAACTCATCGATGCCAATGATGCCAAGTTTGGCAATCTATCTGCTTAAGTTGTCAATTGGGGCTACAGGCCAACTTATGCATAAAATATTTTCAATAATAAAACAAAATAATCAGCCAATTATCGCATAAATATGTCAATAATAATGATAGGCCAAACAATAAGCAACAAGAACAATAACAATAAACGCAGCAGCAGCCAAAGTTGTAGTCGAAGTAGATGTAGGCCGCAATCAAAGCGATTGGCGTAAGTCGTAAGGAGCAGACATCCTTTGCCAGGACCTACGCTGGGCTATCATTGTCATCAGCATTAAGGCAGGCAGATAGCTATAATGTTAGCTATTGTTATTGTTGTTGTCGCTGTTGTTGTTTTTACTGTTGGCATGCTAACAGGCTCTAACGGCAGAGGACGATTAAGATGCAAAGTGTATATTAGTATGTTAACACTCAGCACTCAACGCACAGCTCGCCCTGGCATTGTCAATGCCAGCCCGTTACACTTGACTTGACTTGACTTGACTCGAGTTGAGTTGCCTTGCCTTGTCCTGGCTCTGTCTCTGACTCAAGGCAGCTGCTGTCCTGCGTGTTCACTCTGCCTATTGGCCGACTGCCTTCCTGTCGGCCTGCTTGAGTGGCCATCCAGCTGCTGTGTTTGGCATTTCGAATGGAATTCAGGCGTAACTCTCTAGCCTCCGTCTGTGCCTAGAGCCAAAAGGAAAAGGCAATATATAGCTGTTGCCCTTTCACATTGATTTATTGGTCCAGCAGTGGGCTCTTCTACATTGTTTTGGCCTCACTTTACTTCACTTTGCCTTGCTTTGGTTTGCTCTGCTTTGCTTTACCAGCGCCCCGACCCCATCTGGACACACGCTGTTTCTGTTTGGCTTTGGCATTATGACATTTATCGTTGTTTACATTTGTCATTTTATCTGAATTGCATGGCAATATATGCCACACTCCATTAAATAAATAACATTTAATATATTTTTATTGTTCAGCGAATAGAGAAAATATCAAGAAGGTTTATTTTTACACAGTTGATAAGCAATTTCTGTGTGTGTGTGTGTGCGGTCGACTCACTGTCAATTAATGTAATATTTGCATGCGTCTTGTGGCGCCACCTGTTGAGCTACAGTGGCAAACGCTGTGACTGTTTGTTGGACTTTTAAATTTAATTAGAGCCTTAAATGATTTGCGGTCGTCGCTGCGGCTGGCACATTGTCTGCTCGCACCACATGACACTCGAATAAATGTCGAGCTGCGGTCATAAATATGACAACGTCTAGCGTTAATTAGACTTTCAGCTTGTTAACAAGTTTTCATTGTTGTTGTTGTTCTTGTTGTTGTGCTTGTTTCAGAGTTGTTGCAGTGAAATCGTTTGTCTAGTTCAAGTGGAAATTGCAAGGGCAATGGGAATACTCTAATAATTGGGAAATATAAAAGTGGTTTGTTTTTTTATTACTCATAAATATATTAATTACAGTATTTAATATATTAAAATATTTTTTCATTTTTAATGAATGGCTGCAAAAAGCATACGAAACAACTTTAATAAAGCGGGTATAATAATTGCACATTTATTGTTATTTAAAATAACATATTAGTATAAATAGATAAAAGTATTTATAAAATCTAATGATGGAGTGGATTTGATTTAAATATAAGTTCTCTTTAAAACTATATATATCTTAATAATAAGATTTATGTGTAGTATAAAATTTATTTATAATTTGTTGTATATTATAATTTACTAATATACTTATATTCTACAAAATAAATTATTTATCTTAAATTTATATTATTTTAATTAAATAAAAATAGTTATCTTATTTAAATTATCTGATATTTATGATTTCTTAAACTATATTATATTTGTATTGCATTATTTTTTGCAATTGAAAATATAGTTTAAATTTTACCATTTATTCATGTTTATATTATATATGAATGCTCACATTTTATCAAATATTTTATGCTGTTCCACTTTAATTGCATATCAGATATTATGATGCTCATCGCATATCACGCCATAAATAACGTATTCAAATTTTATATTGACAAATTCATATTTCCTGCTCAATTTTCTTATTAATACATAAATTATTAAACGCTTATATATAGCCGGCAGCTAATTGTATGCGCAATGTCCCTCAATAGCATCAACTGTTAACTTAACAGCTTGCTAACAGAGCTGCCTGTAACAGTGCGAGCTTTCAGATTCGCTCGCTCTCTCTCTCTCTCTCTCTCTCTGCTGGTCAGTAAAAGCTCTCACGTAGCGTCTTTGCTTTCAATCTGTTTGAATGTCCTGCGATGTTACGCATACGCCGCATGTAACAGGCGCTCGGCTCGAGCGTTAACAGCTCTCGGGGCATTATACAATGGCTGATGTCGATGTCGATGTCGCTTGGCGGCGACATCGGGTTTTAGTTTGCTTTTATACTTTGCACATGAAACATGTGATTTTCACTCGTCATCTGTGTGCGGCCGCCTGTTCAAGCAATTTCCTTCAAACGTTTTTCCCGACCACACACACACACACACAGAGCGGAGTGTGTGCGTGCGTGTGCCAGCGTGCGTGTGTGTGTGTGCGTGCGTGTCTTCTTCGTGTCGTGTGCGTGAGCGTGACATTTTTTCGTGCCAAAAAAAAAATAATTAAATAAAAATGTTGAAATTCGCGCAAATGTTTGCTTATTAAATTTAATTAAACTCATTGAAAATTTAATTGACTAGCGGATTTAATTTTAAAAATAATAAAAATCAAAAATTAATATATTAAAAATAAATAAATTAATATAATTAAATTTAGAACAAGACTACTTCAATTATAAATTGTCGTGGAATACACAAATTAATTTTAAAATATTTATAAAATAAAAATGAAAGTTGAAAAATTTAAATTGCTAGTAAATTTAAAATAATTTAATAAATATATAGTTTAGCCGCTGCACAACAAATTCACAAACGCTTTTCTTCAGAACTTTTCCAAAAAAAAAGAAAACTAAAAAAAAAGAAATTGTAATAATTGCTAGCAACAGTTGCCATAAATCTCAAAGAAACAAGTGTATTATTAATGGACATAAAACTAATATTAAATGTGTCACTGTGTGCGTGCGTTTGTTTGAGTGTGTGTGTGTCTATTGCATATAAATCAATTGTAGCGAACTCGTAGCTGCTTGGCTTAAATATTTAATTTGGCTTTAGTTCGGCCTAAACATATAAGTGGCAATAAAATCATTGTTGTTGTTGCTGTTGTTTCTCATTTCACGTCGCTCTCGTTGGCTGCTGTCAATTCGCGTTCGCTGTCTTGGCGTGTGTCTCTCGCTCTATCGCTCTCTCTCTCTCCCTCTCCTTTTCTGTCTCGGACTGTGTCGCTGTGTCTTGTGCGCATAAATAAATAAATAAGCGAACTGCGTGCAGCTTGACACAGATCTTTTTGGAGGTAGCCAGCCCCGAGTTGTATACCGAATAGTTTGTCTTATTTATGTGCGCCGTATCGTTGGAAGCTGCTCGAAGCCTACCGCAAGCAGCGATTCGTTTGCCGCACTGCGCCAAAGTAAGGTTCAAAGTTCAAGCGAATCTGGCTGCATACGGCGATTTATTACAAGTTGCTATTAACCTTTTATAATGCTTGGTCGCTCTGCCGTAACCGTCGTCGCCGTCGCCGTCGTCGTCGCAGTCGCGCTCGCGCAATCCTTCGCTCGAGTGTGTCCTGTGGGCATCGTTTGCACACATCTAGAACAAATATAACGGCCAACAAATAAACGCCAATAAAAGAGAAGAAAAAACCAAAAAGAAACTCCAAAACTTGCAGCTCATAAAAGCCAACAGGCAAAGCCAACACACACACACATTCACACACTCTGTTACACACACACACATTCACACTCACAGTTACAACGTCTACCGCCAATCCATGGTACGTATTTTGTTGTTGTCGCTTTTGTTTTAGACTCTTTTTAGGTGTTGCCAGCTCTACGTCGACTCAATTGTGCACTCGTCTATGATTCCGCATCCGTAGACGCATCCACATCCGCAATCGCATCCGCCGCAAAATTCGCTGCGGGAAAATTCAGTCGCACACAAACAAAAACGAGGAAAAGAAAAATATAGAGTGGAAAAATGTGTGCAATTTTTGTTGTGGCATTTGTTTTATTTTTATTAGGTTCTATATTGTTTTTGTTTTTTTGTTCCTTTTAGTAATTTTTTTTTGTCGGTTTGAAGCAAATTGTTTGCTTACGTGCGTGAATTTTATATCAATAAAGGTTAAGCTTTCTAGGTGTGTGTGTGTGTGTGTGTGTGTGTGTACTCCAGGGTGTATATGTGTGTGTGTGTGTGCTTAGTATTTATTTTGTTTTCAAACTTGTTTCGGTTGCTGCTGCTTAACTGGAATATATATGTTAATGGTCAATTGCCCCAAACGTGTTCAAGAGCTTGAAACTGTTGATTAAACCCTCTGGGAAAGGTCTACACAGTGTCTACAATATAAAATGATTATTTTTAAGATTTAATATAATAAGGAATTTCATTCGATTTCACTTCACATTTTATTATCTGAGTGAGGTATTTTTTTAATATTTATTTATTTACTTTTTTATTGTTGCATACATTTGTAATTTTTTTTTATTATTTTTCTTAGAAAGACTTAAAGTTAAATTGTTTGTTTTTTTTTTTTTTTAATTTTGTTATATTTGTTTTTAAGTATATTTATTTTATTATTTTTTTAAATTTGTTATATTTCTTTTTAAGTAAATTTATTTTATTATAATTTCAATATCATTTTAATACATATATGTTTGTTTATGTGTTGGTATAATATTTTTAATTAATGCCTAAAAATTGTGGCTAATGTTTGTTAGAGACTCATTTTTTGTTTGTTTTATTTTCACATAAACATTCTGTGTTTAAATTTTATACTTATTTTTTTTTAAATTTTTTTCCTTTTAGAAATGAAATTATATTTAATGAATACTATTTACACATTAAACATTTTTTATTTATATTGATATTTTTATATATATATAATTTTTTATTTTATTTTATTTTAGTTTTTACTAAATCTATTTAATTATCTATTTAATTATTAAACGAACACAATTGCCTCCGTTATTTTATACATGAATAAGTGATGTATTTTTAGCAGCTAACATCGCAATGCACTTAACTGCACTCAAAATGTTCAATTTGCGGTAAATGCAAATTGACATTCGATTCAAATTGTTTTTTTGGCTACGATAACAAAAGTTGGCTCAAATAGCTACTAGTTGGCACTCAACATAAATATTCGTATATTTGACTATTAAACGACTTACAAGCCCTTGCATGCGTCTGTGGTAACTGATCCCTGCCTTTCCCACCCCCTACGACTCGATTACATCTGAAGTTGCCTTTCTACTTTGTGCTGCATTCCTGAGAGTCTGACGAAATTTCTACAGTTCAGCAACATTGAATTGCTTTGTTCCTTATTGAGTTGCATTCCTTGACGTCTTCATTAAGCGTCGATGCGATTGCCCTGGAATTTTTGATAAACTTATTTTACATTGTGTGACATTCTCAAAGTGCTTCACTTGCCGGCTGCAAATTCTCAGCTTCTATGTTACATTGTTCTCAGTTTAGTTGATGCCACATTCTCGTAGAGTTGACTGTGCGAATTCTGGATATCCAAGTCCAAGCATAATCCTATTTGCCTGCTTATTGTCCTATCAGAGGGTTTTAGAGTCAGCTGTGAATATAATTAATAGGTTAGGTGGTTGGGCTTTATTTATATTTATTATTAATTTTTCATATAAATGGCTAGTATTTTGTATAGGGAAAAGTTATCTCTCTTTTCATATTCTGTCTGCCTCTCTTTTTGTTTTCACTCTATGTCACTTTCTCTTTGCCTTACGCTCTCTCTATGTTCTTTTCTTTATATCACTCACTCTCTCTCTCTCTCTCTCTCTCGTTCGCACTTTTCCCTTTATCAAAGGTTTCTTTTCTATCTCACTCTATGAAAGACTTTATCTTCTCACCTATATGTCTCTCTCTCTTTCTTTTTCTCTCTCTCTTTCCTAATTTTCTCTGTGTATCGTCTCTATGTTTCCATCTCTCTCTCTCACTCATTCTCTTTTTTTCCTCTATCTCTCTCTCTCTCTCACTCATTTTCTTTTTTCTTCTATCTCTCTTGCTCCCTCTGCCTTTATCTCTTCTGCTCGAACTTCCTTTATCTCTCTCTCTCTCTCTCTCTCAGTCTGTTCACTTTATCACACACTCTCTCTCTCTCTTGCTATTTATTTCCATCTGCTCTTCTTATTCCATCCTTTCTTCTTCTATTTACTTAGTTGCCTTCTAATTCCCCCTCTCGCTGCTCTGCTCTGCCCAACTCTAATATTCTGCTTAAAATTGTTGTCTACATTCTGTTCTTCTTCTTACTCTTACTTCTACTGCACCTCTGAGCGAACTTTTATGCACAAAATGCAGTTGACGAAAATTCCCCAAAGACAAAGACTAACTACATGCTATATACATCCATTTAAGCTGTGTATGTGTGTGTGTGTGTGTGTCTTTGGTCTCTACCTGTGCAAATTGCAGCCTGTTGTTGGCATTAAATGTGCAAAAGTTGCTCAATTAAAGGTGGGCGTGGCAGCGGTATGTACACACAAGCAACGGCCCAACCACAAAGCAAACAGTAAACAAAATGCTTAGCTCGGCCGAGAGTTGAAACAACGTAAATGTGGTTCTACGCCGTCTCTCTTAGCCAGTTGCTGTTGCTGTTGTTGCTGTTGTTGTTGTTGTAGCTGGCTATTGCAGTTGACATTATGCGCATTAAATGCGCTTGAAATGTTGCACAACTGCCACAACGACCGACACCAGCCGCCAACAGCAGTGCAACTGACACTTGCCGGACGCTGGACGTCAGCTGGAATGAGCCGGAAACCTTCGAGTCCGGATCCGGGTCCGGCTTGGACCGGTTTGGACTCTGACTCTGCTAAAGCGCTTTTGTAAATTATGTCGTTTAGGGTTCAGCTCGAGTGAGTTTCTAATGCAAAATAACAACAAATTTTAACCCTCTCTCTCTCTCTGTCTCTCTCGCTCTGTCTCTCTCTTAGTCTTTCCTTCTCTCTATGCTGCAGCTCTGGCATTTGCTGTCGGATAAGGCACAATCTGCTGACATTCACGTAAATGCCAGTTAGTGCTGGTCTTGGTCTTAGCCTGGTCCTTGCCTTGTTGGCCATAATTAGCGTCGTCGCATATTGCGCCTTTAATTAAATATTTATCTAAACACATGCGTGCTGTGGCTCCTCTTCTCTATATATTTATATATACATATATATATCTGTATATATATGTATTTTTTCCTGTCAAGTAGCACTTTAAATTCATGCTCATTTTAATATTAGAAGCGCACGCTGCGTATACGCAATTTTTGCTTAATTTCACCCAGCAATCTGTTGTTAATTAGCAGCTTTATGTCACGCCAGCCGGCATTACACAGGAATTTAACGCATTCCACCTGGCGAGCACTCACCTGCGCATTTGTTTAAGCTTATCTCAAAATGAATAGAAACAAAAAGAGATTTCCCAGTAGATAAAATGTTTTTTTTTTTTGGCATTAGTGTTGGCTTAGCATGGAAATGACTTTGGGGTTTGGCAAGCAGCTAGGTTCGGCAGGTTGGGTTCGGGTGGGGCTGTTCTGTGGTGTCGCAAGTGTGTGTGGTTGCTAATGAATGCGGCAGTAGGTTGGGCAAATGTATGTGAGCAATTGCATTTTATATAATGCTAAGTAGTACATTAGTCTATAGCTGCTTAAGAGCACATAAAAGAGTCCATATAGCTCAGAAAAGCATAAAAATTAATACATTATTCATTTTTATTTAATTTAATAAAGAAATATATCATATGAAGGAAAAGTAAAAAATAAAAATAAATATATTAAATGTTGATATAAAATTAAATATATGTTTAACTAAAAAATGCATAAAAATAATTAAATTAAAATATAATATACTGACCTACAATATTTAAAATAAAATATAAAATAACTGTTAAATATAATTAAATATAGTAAAATATATTTGACAGAAATACTTAAATTTAAAATGAAATTCAAATATTATAAAATAATATTTATATAAAATATAATTTTATGTTTTACATACCGAAATATAAAATGCAATTAATCTTATATTTATTATTATTATAGTAATTTAAGAATATAAATATAATATAAAATAGATCACATATTTTAAAGACTAATATGTTAACTATTTTACATTATATCCATATAACATTTTTTGGCAGTGAAATGTTATTCATTATTTCTTTATGATGCTCAGACTTAGGGTATATTGCAGTCTTAAGACTTTGATAAAAGAAACTAGAGCTAAGGGGTACAAAGTACTTTCAACGATTTTCCATAAATTATGCCATTTAAAATCAAATTTTCACCATTAAAATGTTCACTCTTCTTCTGTGGATGTTTATCAAAGTTAATGCCAGGCAAATGCAATCAAATGGACTTTCAAAGAGTATATTTAAATCAGCTTTTAATGCAATCAGTATAATGATTGCTCGATAAACCTTTAAAAGGTCTGTGAAGCATGCGTACGCAGTTCAGTGCGAGAACCAAAGTCAATTGCAAATGGCCAAAATGAAATTGTTGCTGTGTTGGCTCAGTCTGCTCTGGGCGGTTGGCAGCTGCTCTTGGTCGAAATTTGGCCTAGAAGTGGAGCGTCGAGAGGATGTGCTCTATAATTTGTTGGTCCAGGTGAATGTGGAAGAGCCAATTGCGTTGTTGTTGCTGCTGCAGCGTAGGCAGCCAACTAATTTGGATGCTTTACAACACTGGCCGTTCTCTAATTGGCCAGTGTTGCGTTACGACGAACGAAACGTGATTCGTGTCATCAATTATACACGCAAGGCCTTAGCATTGATTTACATACGTGAAATACGAGATGCAATGCTGCTGACTGCCGCATTGGCCAAGAACCTGGAGGGCATGCGAGAGGCGAGAATTATAATTTGGCTGCAAATCGAGCAGAGCAATGCTCAAGAGTTGCTGGATCTAATTGGTCGACAGGCCAAGCGATATTATTACTACAATATCCTAATACTAATTGGTAAAAGTCGGCAATTTTCATTGTTACGCATGCGGCCATTTCCTCAGCCCAGCTACGAGGAGCTGAACCGCACGCTTAACAACACTGAACGCCTCTTTGTGCAGCACTGGCTCGATTTTCGGGGCAAGCGAGCCGTTATGATACCCTCGCTCGTGCCCCCGAACAGTTTCATCAGCCGCGATCCGCGCACGGGTCGCGAATACTTCAACGGCTTCTGCTACAATCTGATGGAGTCCTTTGCCAAGCATCGAAATATCCAACTTGACTACTTGAGCCCGTACCTCAATGAGACCCACAGAGTTCTCTATACGCCCGAGATAATGCTGCTGATAAGTCGGGGCGAAGTGGATTTCGTGACCAATGTGCAGCCCTTTTCGCAGCGCCATCAAGCCGAGGGCACGCAGAGGTCGGCAACGCTGGGCATGGTCAGTTTCCTGATTGTGGTGCCCTGTGGCCGAGAGCTGAGCATCGGGCAGATCTATTTGCGCATGTTTTCGCCGCAGTCGATGCTAAAGCTGCTCGCAGTTTATGTGGGCCTCAGTTTGTTCGAGACGTTCGTGGCATATTGTTGCCGAAAATCGAAGTTGAATTTTCCCTATTCTCGGCTCGTCCTGAACTTGAATGTTTTGCGGAATTTGATCAATCATACGGTGCCCATTGCGAGACGTAGTAGGCTGTCAGTGAGGATCTTGGGCTTTCAGCTGGCCGTGCTTGGTATCATGTGCAACATCTCATTTAATGCCACCTTGAGCACCTGGTTGACCAAGCAGCCGCGTGAGCGCCACATACAGAACTATGCCGAGCTGAATGCCAGCCGATTGCCGGTCCTGTTTGATTATGGCTCGCATACGCTCATCGAGACGGAATACGAAGCGGATTTCTTTACCAAAAAGGTGCCCAACGCTGTCTGCATGGTGGCCAAGGATCAGGTCGAACTGTTGCTTAGCCTGAACACGAGCTATGCCTATCAGACGTACTCGTTGATCTGGAGCGCCTTGGAAGCCTATCAGCAGAACTATAAGCACCCATTGCTATGCAAAGCGAACGATATACATATGGCCGAAGAGTTTCCGGTGAATACGATATTGCAGAAGAACTCGATCTATGCCGCTGCCTTGAACGATTACATTTTGAGTTCCCAGAATGTGGGCCTAACGAAGCAGCTCAAGCAGAGATCCTATCGTGACATGATGATTGGAAAAGTGCCATCCGTGGCCTGTGATTCGTTAAAGAGTCCGATCTATACCCGCTTCGACGACTTGCAGCTCTTCTGGAAATTATATCTCTTCGGACATATCATGGGCATATTGATTTTCACAATCGAAGTGAGTGTGGGCAGAAGGCAAACGCGCGTAATTGAAGCTATCTGATTAGTGTTGATTTATTATATGTCTATATATAAATAGCCTTGTCAAATGCGAATTAATGCGAAGCAGCTACACGTATATGATTCACCTATATATTTATTAAAGTATCCAAAAATAAATATTGCTTTGATGGCATATCGACACGCACAGGGATTTGATTCGGATTTCTATATTTACTTTAATATGGTATTTTATGTAATATCAGAAAACGGCAAAAGAAAAGGATAAGGAATACTTTATTTTGGATAGCGTAATTGGGATATGATATTATGTTATATATATATGATATATGATATGTGATATACATAGGATAGAAGACAGAGGATAAAGGATAGAAGATAAGGTTTGATGATAGTAGATAGCTGACATGGGATAAGGAATAGAGGATATGGGATAGAGGATAGAGTATAGAGAAAAGCGGATGACGGATAAAGAGTAAGGGATAGAGGATATCGAATACCGGATAATATATAGAGGATAAAGGATAAAAGATAAAGGATAGGGGATAACGGATAGAGGCTAGCGGATATCAGATAAAGAAAAACGGGTAAAATATGGGACAGAAGCTAGAAAATAAACGATGAAGTATAGAGGATAAACAATGGAGGACAGCAGATAAAAGATTACTAATTGAAGCTATACATAAATCATCATATAAAATAATCAGGTTATCAAAATTTGTATATGTGTAGCTGAATCTATATATAAAATGCATTATAATGGAATCAGTTCAAACTAAATTATTAAAACAAATATATGTTAATAAAATAAAATTATCTGTGAGGTCATTAAAGCGCTTTGGCCAATTCAAGATAAAAGAGAAGCGAAAAAAGTCATTATGAGATAAAATGAGTTCTGAGGAATACATTCGACTACTAAGCGGTTTATGTCTTCCGTAGCTCCGGAGTTGGGGTTCAAATGCTTAATAGGTAAATAAATGTTATGTTTGAATGGCATGAAGAGTGTTCCAAATGTGTGTGTGTGTGTGCGTGTGTTTTCAAATGCTGAAATGATAATTCAAAGAGCACATTTAAAGGGGCCGAAGTTTTTGGGAAAAGCTATTAAAATTTCATTGGCTATGGACAATAAAACGCTATCAGAGAGTGCATAAAAACCGAATGACATATGTGACGATATGGCACGCATTTATGACATGTGACGACAGAGCATAATGGAAAGCCAAGCTCGAAATACTACTGGGAGAGACAATAAAACCAAAAACAATAAAACAAAAAAAGGGCAAAAAAAGTAAAACTTTTGTTCAATAATTGAGCCAGCCAGACAGTGGCTCAAGGCATTAATCAGACCAATGGGACTGAACTGACAACGCACAGACAGCTGAAGTGGGACCTTGATATGGGCGAAAGGTAGACAAAGAACAAGGTACTTAATTATTGCATAATAAAACAGACAATGCATATGATATTGATGAGAGTATATAAAGGGATGTACATATGTATGTATGTATATATAAATACATATATGTATGTATAAATGTATATATTTGTATGTTGTTCTAGTAATTAGGTAGCACCTGTGTATCATATGGAAGAATGTTAGCTAAATAATGGGCAGCATTTAGATGGGATGGATGACACGGCCAACAAAATCAATCGATTGACGTCAGTTAACAAAAGCGGTTCAAGTGCCCAGAACCCCCAAATAAAACACACACACACACACACACACACACACATACACACGTCGAGCGATGCTCGTTATGTATAAATATGCATGACTGCTCTGTGCACACAGAGCGAGTGAGTCTAGGGCTTAGGGGGCGTATACGTCATGTGCCTTATGAAATTAACTGGGCTGTCAGTTGTTTTTCCCTTTTTTGGCGGCGCTGCGCCTTCATAATTCGCACCCAGAACTAGCTGTGGGCGTGGCACGTTTACCTTGACAAGCCTTAAAGCCCATTTTTTGGCGCCCGCATTTATGGCTGAAATTTCATTTTGCAGCTGATTTCGCATCGCTGCGCATACGCATTTATCATTTAATTAAATAAATATATAGCATGTATATAAATTTATACGTATGTATGTTACAATTTTGCGGTTAATAATTTATGTACTTTTTTATTGCATTTCCTGCTGTTTTTTTTTTCCTTTTTTACTTTTTTTTTACTTTTTGTTTCCTGATTGTTGCTTACTTTTTACATTTGTCGAATTGTTTGCTGATTGCCCTGGTGACGCGTTGTTCGCTGTGCTTTGAATATTATTGAAATGCTTTCTGATTGGACTGCGTCAAATTGGAGCCACACACAGACGTATGCGTGTGTGATTGCGTGTGTGTGTGTTACAAATGATTTGCTTGCATGTCGTACACCATTTTCAGTGTCAGCTAAAATGATTAGCAAGGGATTTTTGATTCGACTAAAAGCTTATAAATTGCCAACAGCGCAAACACACAATCTTTATGCGTATTGAAAATGCAAATTAGCCAATTTAAACACGTTGTGAAGTGGATTTTATTACTTTTATTTTATTGTTATTTATTATTTTATTTAAAAATAAATTGAAGCCTGACTAGCAGTAATTAAACGTAAAATATAAATTGGAAAAAAGATTGTAAATTAAAGTTTTCTTTAAATCGATTCAATATTGATCAATAAAAGCTAAAAAAAAATAAATAAATAAATAAAAATAATTAAAATGAAAAGAAAATAAATTAATTAAAATAAAAAATAAATATAATTAAATAAATAATAAATATCTAATAATAAATAATAAAAAATTTAAAATAAATAAAAAATTAAACAAATAAAATGAGTTTTTATTATTTATAAATTTTAAAAAAATTTTTAATATATATATTTTTTTTAAAATAATTTTTTAAAAATATATTTCTATCATCTATTATTCATTTCTGCCAATTTAATTCAGCTTAGTTACAAATTCCTGCGAATTTCATTTCAAATTCAACAGAAAAGTTTTTCTTCCACTCTCAAATCTTCATAAATGTCTCAGCATTATTTTATAAATATTTAAAATGTCTCGCACAGTGTTCGAGTCGCAGGTGCTGGCATTGCCAGTAAGCCTTAAAATATTGATGTGTATCATTTAGGCCAGAGCTCAATTGAACGAAATTCATTTACAGCTGTCAATGCAATATTTAATTCATGATAAATTGTTTAGAGATTGTATGCGAAAATAAACAGAAATTAATTAGCTTTGCATAAATTCAGCAATACAAATATTGATTGCATTCAACTGCTGAGCAAATATTTTGGCATTTGAGCAGCAAGTGCGCAATCAAATAGAAGATAATTAAATTAATTACCAACAGCCACAAATACTATGCCGGCAATGAATTTGATAAACAAATATACAGAGATGTATATGTATAAATATTATATGTTTTTTTTTATTTTTTTATTTATTTATTTTATTTTATTTTTTTTGGGCTAGAGACCACAGAAACTAATAAAGTTATTTAGTCAGTGTGGCAGAAGAGACTTGACCGCATTAAAGCTGCACGAATGACCGCTGACCCAGCGCCCACACGACTCAGTTTATGCAAAATGTGGCAAAAAGACATTTAAATAAATAAATAAATAAATATGTATATATATATATATCTCTTTAGAAATATTCAGAGCGCAGCTCGAGGCATTTACAGCTGAGTGTGAAAAGCGCCGCAAGCAAATGTCTGTATCTGCCGCTCTCACTCCCTCTTGCACTCCCTTTTTCCCACTCTATTTGTTTTATTTCCCTGTAAAAAGTTCACTTTGTGTAAGCTTCGGGCAAATATTTGACTCGTAGTCGCAGTCATTGCAACAGCAACAGCAACAGCAGCAGCTGCAGCTGCAGAAAAGGAAAAAGAGCGAAAAAATTGCAAGTAAGCCAAGTAGAATATTAAGACTTAACAGCGTAAAAGCCAATTGCAGCAGCCATAAAAAGAGCTGCAATTGAGATTTGTGCAGCGCAATATGGGAGGAAGAGGAAGAGACAGCAGCGTCAGAAGAAGTTGCAAAAAAAAAAAGAGTCCAAGTAGAGCAAAAAGTCGAACGTGCCAGACGTTTAAAGTCTTTGCTCAATGAAATTATGGCACATTTTCTGCAGAAAATTTTATGTCTTGGCAGGACAGTCCAGGGCAGCTCTGGCTATCTTTATAGCCAGACTTTTCTTTCGCCTTGAAAGTTTTATATTTTTTTTTATATTATTAATTTTTTGGCTGGCATCATTTATCAAGTTATCGATGAAGCTAACAAGGTGCGACAGCATCTTTAATGCACTCACTGAGATAAAGTCAATTATCGCTGCCAAACAGGCTGAAGGCAAAATTTGAGACGCTTCGCTCGATGGCTTCGTGAATATTTCAGATCCTTTTTAATGGTTGCGTGTCTAGACTAAGGATATATATTTGGCTGATCTTAAGAGCTGCTAAATTGTTGGAAGGTGTATTGCAAATTTTTTTATGACTTACATATTTTTTTATTGAAAATTAAATTGAGTTGCGTAGGAGACAGAGAAGAAGAGAAGTAACACAAATTTGCGAAGCGGCCAATGTTGAAGCATTTACTGTGAAGGAGCTGATGTATGAGCTAACTTGCTCCCGGCATTTCATCTATTTCTTACGACTTGCAGCTCGAGGCGATCGGTTGTGTTTAAGTTGTTCAAGTTCAACTTCTTGATTTATATTATGTATATATTTTACAGTTTAATGGAAGTCCAACTTTCAGTTAACTGCTTATTATTCATCGAGTTAGATTAATAAGGAATGGTTAATACGATTTTATTCAATTTTAACCTCTTTGCTTTTCTTTCGAATAATAAAAGTCATTAAAGGAAATGTTATTAAACAAGTAACAAATATTCAAATATATTAAAAAAAAAAAAAATAATAAAAAATACAAAAAAAAAAAAAATACAAAAATAAATAAAAATAAAAATAAATAAAAAATAAAAAATATTAAAAAATAAATAAAAAAAATGAGAGATATTGGGAAATCATAATAAATATAATAATTAACTAATATATAATATTTCTTTAAAATATTAAGCCTCTATTTTATATATAAAAATATGTATTATATTCTAAACATATTCAATTTTACTCTAAAAAAAAAATACTAAAACAAGCCTCCAAAAACAATGCAATTGACACATTTTCACACAAGTCCGACTCATATTCATATAAAATTTATGAACTTTGGGCTTGCCACATATGTTTTAATCTGCGGAATATATGAAGCGGGAAAAGCCAGTCATACTGCATATATAGACGACTGCAAATCTACATGCTTGACAGATTTAAGGGCAAGCCGCTGTTGCGCTACACAAGAGTGGAAAATTGAAATTGTGTTGAAGTATTTTGACATGTGGTGCGATAAATCAAGTTGCAGCCAGTCGAGTGAGTGTCAGCCTGCCAGAGAGTTACAGAGTCAGTGAGCCCGGCCCGAGCGTCTGCAATATAAAATCATAAATATTTTATGGCTTGGCAGAGCGCCCAAGTTATGTATGTAGCTTGGGCTAAAACAACGTGGCAGCTGGTAAACTTTGGCTAAGTGCATGACAAACGCTGTGACAAAACAGTTTGACAGACAGACAGACGAGAGCAGGCAGCAATTGCAGCCGCCTGTCTATAGACTCTGGCACATTGCAGATATGCTAAAACGAAAAAAGTGTGAAAGCGACAACAATTTGATGGACAGACAGACAGATGGATGAATTGCCAATGCACAATGTATCTGGTAGCAAATTCTTTGGTTAAATATTTAACAGGCTGTTAAAGCAAACACTTGCTGCACAAATTTCTTTTGATTTGATTTCGGAAATCAATTTTGTTTTGTTTTTTTTTTTTTTGGCTTTGGCTTGCGACTGCGTCAGAAATGCATTTGCATGTAAATTGCAAAAAAGTTCATCTCACCAGTTTCGCGCATTGGCAGCGCCAGCAACTGTCGTGTGGATGCATTTCAATTAAATCAACAGCAGCAACAACAACAACAGCAACAGCAACAACAACTGTAAAAATGATTTAATTCAATTTTGCCACGCTCTTTACCATAAAAGTATCGAGTGACATGCCTCAACTGCAGACCTCTCTCCTCAGTCACTCACTCACTCTCTCTCTCTCTGTCTCTCTCTCTCTCGCTCTCTCTCTCTCTCTCTCTCTCTTACTACTCAGGGTGTTCAATTAAAAATGGCATCGATATGCGCTTCAGCAACGCCTGCATAATTTATGCCTGTCGACCTCTATGGGCGAGCTACCTCGCTGGCATTGAAGGCCTGCCATTTAAGTCTCTCCCAATCAACAATTTAAGCACGCATCCAATTTATGAACATGTATTTATCTGCTCGAATGTTATAGCTCTTTGCATGTCGGCTTAACACGAGAATTTTATGGTTAATCAAATTGTAGGCTGCTAACCAATGTCCAGAGTAGTGAAGTTCTTTAACTGAATCTGTTTTTCATTTAGCTCAGCTGCTAAGGCTCGGCTCTATAAGTAGCACCAGTTTGAAGTTTTTTTCATGCCAGTGCCCTCTAGAACATTGTCTATAACTTTCCACTGGTCAACTCTCGTCTTCCATTTATATTTTAGGAGCTTTTTGGTTTTTATTGCCTACTTTTGTGCGCACTCTTGCTTTTAGCCATAATTTTGCTCTGCTGTAAACTATTTATTCCTACACAAGCTGACTCAAGTGGAGTGCCTTAATTAATATAATAAAGTTGTTTTTAATTAATTTTTTAGCCAAAGTGAAAGTTTGTTTTAAAAGAAGTTTATTTTGAGGGCTGCTCGAAGTAACTTGATGATGATGAATATGTGAAATGTGGCTACCATTTTTTTTTTAGCTTTGAGTGAATCGTAAAGAACTTTAAGTGAGGTGAAAAGGAAATCAATTAATTATAATAATTTATTTGTACAAATATTGAAATTAGGTGTAATTTATTAACTTTTAAAATTTTGAGTTATACTAAATTAAAAGAAAGCTATTTGGATTTTTTTACATATCAAAATTCACTTTATTTATTTTATAAAATTTAGCTTTAAAATTTGTACAACTTTATGAATATCCCTCGTATTTATATATATATTTTTTTACATTTAATTATTATTCTTACTTTCCTCTCCTCTATTTAATTCATATGCACACATTCCTCATACATATTAGTTATATCTCTCCATAACAACCTGCCGTAACTTTGATTTACAAAATCATTTGCTCAAATTGCCAATTAAAACGGAACTTTTTAGGCTTCTCTGATTCTGGGTAAAGCCAACTGACCTATCAACCACGAACTAGTGCACGTGCTTGCTGGCTTAATATGTTCTTTGCTTAGCTTAAGCGAATTGAACAGAACTTAAGCTTGCCTCACGCTCACGTGGCGTATGCTTAATATTTGCAATTTACGTTTGTCGCTTGAGACTCGATTGCAGTGGAAAAGATTTTTAATTAACTTGCCAAAGCGGCAAATTTACACGTTTATAACAACAGATGCGACCAAACACACACACACACACAGTCACACACATACATTGGCCACAAATCGAAACGCATATAAGAGAGAGAGAGAGAGAGAGAGAGAGAGAGAGGGAGAGAGAGAAACCTCAAATGCCTTTTTCGTGTAATTTAATAATTAATTTTGGCCATTTGCATTAAACGTGAGCCCCGCCTCCTGCCCACTGCTGCGGTCATAATCCAGTCGGCCAAAGGGAAAATTTGCTGACGTGTTGTGCGGCCCTTTCCGGGCTTTTCTTATATAGATATGTATATATTTTTGCTCTGACGGCGTTTAATGATTGTAATGCTTATATAAAGTGCGGCAAATGAGTAAATGTAGTGGCGGTGTGAGTGCGTCTGTGTGTGTATGTCTGTCTATCTCTCTGTCTGTCTCACTCTCTGTGCAGTTGATTAAAAACTTTTGTCGATTATTTCCGTAGCGACACGAAATCGATGATAAAAGTAAGCAAACAATCAACTTGCGAATGGACAATGAATAAATGGCATTGTTGTTGTTGTTGCTGCTGCTGTTGTTGTTGTTGTTGTTGTCTGGCATTTGCTGTGCAAACAGCGCAGCTTGACAACATTGATAAAGAAAACAGCGGCAGAGGCAGAGGCAGAGGCAGTGGCAGCAGCTGGTTTATTGCTATTGTCGGCCATATAAAGCAGCAACGCCTTCTACTACTACTTCTACTACTACTACTACTACTTCTACTACTATTGCGTCTTGCCTCAGCATGTGCATATTGAAAGTGTTTTTGGGCTGCCTACGGGGCGTGGCACGCTGGGTGGAGCGTGCTACGCATACAAGCGAAACACATTTGCCTGCCACACAATGCTAGGTAATACATTTTGGTTGTCCTGCTGCTGTGCTAATAAAACAGCTTTGCCACTCACTGAATATACGTGTGTGTGTGTGTGTGTGTGTGTGTGTGTGTGTATTGGCTGTGCCTGTTGCTCAATGGCTGACAACTCATGGCTGTTAGCGGCAAATATTGCAAGCTGGCTGCGTTTGCTTTGCCTTTCACGGCTATTGACAATTCGCTGGCAACATTTGCTACGGCTAAAAATATATCAAACATCTGTCGTGTGTTTAGCCAACACGTGTCATGCGATATACCCTAGAAAAATGGCCACTCAATAGCAGTGCATATGATTAAATGCCAAGTCTTACATGTAATCATATTGTATTATATCAAATTAATTTCAAATAGCACTCAATTAATTTTCTGAACTATAATATTTTTATTAGGTACTAAAAATAGTTAGTCAAAACACACGAAAATAGGGTACCTTTGAGTCAAGCACTTATTGGCCAATTGATTACGGTTTTTTATACTATTATTTTTTTTCTTAGTAAAACTTCTCAGAAGCTGAACGGTCGCTAATTCATTCTGTCCAATAGCAATCGAATACAAATCGAATTCAAATGCAGGAAAATTCTGTGGAAAACGAAAATAATAGATGTATACACATATCCAATAAACTTATTTATTATTATATTAGGTCAATTGGATACATATGCATACAATATGGCTATCAAATATTTTTAGTACTTAAAATATTTAAAATAATTTTATATTAAATGCGTAAAAAATGATGAAGGAGGAAAAAATTTAATCAAATCAGTTGCAATACCCATTTATACCTAAATATTATACATAAATTTTATACCTACATTTTATACAAAAAATAAAGTATTTCCAATACAAATTTATACCAAAATTTTATACCTAAACTGTTCCTTTGATTTCTTTATAAATTCCTTCTAAGCTCTTGCCCAGCATTTGTTTCCCATTTCTCTCAACCAATTCAGTCATATAAATTTAAAGCACATAAGAAGCTGTTAAATTACGAGCTGAAAATAATTATTTAAATGAAACAGACTTTGTCTTCATTTGTGCCTATGCAATAAGTTGACACAGCGAAAAAAACAGAAGAAGAAGAAGAAGCAATAGCAGCTCTCCGCACACTTCTCCTGCATATATTATGTATATGTGCCTCTGCTTCTTCTTTCTACTTTTTTTTTTTTTTGGTATCTTTAAGATGAGCCGTGGCAACGTTTGCATGCATAATTTAAGCTCATAATTTTTTTACCAGCATAAATTGAATTATATTCTACGAATAAGTGTGTGCACTCTCTATCTCTCTCGCTCTCACTCTCTCTCTGTCTCTCATCTCATATTCAGCTGGTAATTATTCTAGCATAAATTTTCGAAAATTAATTGTGTCATATTCTTGAGAAACTGTTGACACTGAGTGCCTGCCCTCTCCGTTTTGGTCCACCCTAGGTTCAGCTGTTCAGCTGCTCAGCTGTTAGTGTCAACATGTTACTGAGCGTATTTAAGCCGCGATTTTCATTTGCTGCTGCCGCTGCTGCTGCTGCTGCTGAGTCTCTAATATAATGTATGTTCACGCTAATAAATAAAGCGGCTTAGAGAAGGGTCTCGCTGTGTAAGTCACTAATTAAAACGATTAATTGGCATTAAAATATGCCGCCTGTCTACCAACTCGACTGTCTTTCGCTGTGTGCATGTGTTTATATGAATTCAGCTGAGCTTAAATTTGCTTGCAATATGTATCAAATGACTTGTTGCGCTGTCGTCTAGGTAATGGAAGACATATAGGAATTAATGGCTCTGTTCGGCCTTTTGTGTGTCGCCTTTAGCCGTTGAAAGCTCAATGACATTAGCCTGGAATTTATGCTGGATTAGTTGTGTTTAAGCAATTGTAGTCGAAGCTGAGGATTAGGTGAACGAGAGATGACTTTGTGAAGAGCTAAAGCTGCGATGTAGACTGTTTTTACTGTGATGCTTAGACATGAAGTGGAGCTTGAGTTTAGGCAATGATTTGGAATAGGCTTTATGGCTTAGTGAATGAGTCAAAGCTAAAACTTGATGATGTTCAACAGAAGTTTATTCAAAGTGAATGCTAAAGTATAGGTGAATGGTTAGGTATAAATTTTGGTTTAATAAATAGAATAGTTATAACATTTGGTATAAGTATAGGTATAAATATTGGTATAAGTATGGGAATAAATATTGGTATAAGTCTTAGTGTAAGTATAGGTATACATTCTAGTATAAGTTTAGGTATAAAAATAGGCATAAGAACAGGTATAAAAATACGTATAAAAATTAGAATAACTATATACTTCTATACTTAGGCATACATTTTAGTGTAAATTTAGGCATAAGCAAAAATATAAATGAAGGCATAAAAATAGGTATAAATAGCAGTATAAAAAAGACTATGTGCTGCTGCCTCACTATGCTTTCATCTACTCTACATATGTCTATTTCTTCATCAATTTGTATAATCAATATACCAAATTAATTAACTTAAATAAATTAGTTCCCAATATATATTACGTTTATCTATTTTCCCCGCAGTTACATCAAAACCAATTTCCACCTAACCCAAGGTGTCATTTGCACAGATTTTTCCACACAATTCATCTAATTGAGTTCGACTCTTATATTACATTACATACAAAAAAAAAAAAAAAAAAGTTTTGTTTTATTTGCTTTCCGGCTAAATTCTCTGGCACTTGTGTAACTCGATGTGACAGCTGCCAGCCAATGAAGACAAACAAAAAAAAAAAAGCTAATAGAGATAATAATGAAAATATAAAAAACATGTGAATGCTTTTTAAGTGACAATTAATTGGCGTGCAAAAAAGTAAGAGATAATGAAAAAAAAAGCTGCTGGAGCTGCTGTGAGACGAGCGCAAAATTAATATTAATTGTATTCCATTTCACATTTACTCTCGCTGCCGACACAATTAGGGCTCGGTCCATTTTGGGCAAGACGCAGCAGAAGGCCAACTCTGTGTGTGAGCTGTCGAGTTGCTAATAAATTGAATTTATTACAAACGATATGCGGCTGACATCTCAGACTCCAGAGATTCAATTTGCTTGCCATATTTTCCTATATAAATATATTCTTTTTTCTCTCGCACACACAAACACACACACACACACACACACACATAACTTTGATTGAATTTATGCATGCACACACACACAAATATTTTCATTAACTCTTTACATTTGTGCATATTTTATTTATTTATATATTTTTTTATTATAATATTTTGATTTGCCTGGCGTCTAAAGCAAAGTTTCTAGACGCGCATAAATTGCGGACAGCGCGTCTTGAGTCCATCTGCTTCCTGCAAATTCAGTAATTGAAATATAATTATTTACATAAATTAAGTGAATTTACTTTGGACCTGCTTTCCAAACTTCGCACGAAGTTAAAAGGCTTTTTTCTTGCCTTGGGTTTTGACAGCATTTTGCTTTTAATGTTAAAGCCCGAATAAAGCGGCAAAGGATTTGTGTGCTTTATTATGAAGTCTGGGTCAACTGAGTTCCGTTCACATATTTTTTTTACTGGTTATTGTTCCCGGAATTGTTAACATGATAAAGCACTAGAATAACTGAAAGTTTTCAACTGCTGCACATGTAAAGTTTAATGTAGTTAATTTAGATTTAAAAATGTACATGTATATATTTTTGCAGTTGGTTGTGGAACGGGCAAACAGCAGCTGAATTTGCTACTGAATAATTTAAGTGGCTTTAAAACATAAAACTAATGACCTGGCAATATGAAGAGAGAGAGATTATTGCTAAAGTCTACTCTACCTTTTAGAAAATATAATTATGGCTAAAAAGAATGTGTTTCAATTTTTTTTTATTGAATAGTATAAAAAAATACGATTAAAAAAATTTTTTTAAAATAATTTTTAGTTGATAATGACTTAAAAAATATATTATTATTTTATTTTTCCCAACTTGAAACTCCGAAGCTTCTTAGAAAATTTTATTTGACCAAGTCAATGATCTAACTTCCAATTACGTATATTTTATTATACATTTTTTTTTTTTATTTTTAAAATAATAAACATATAAAATTATATCTTATTATTTTCTAAATTATTTTATTATTATTATTTTATTTTTATTGTTATTATTTTTATATAATATATAATTTTAAATAATTTTCAACTCTAAACTTTACTCAACCACAAACATTGGCTGCAGAGTGTTCAGAAGGGGCTTGAAAAATATTGCCATTTTTTTTTTTTTTCTTATTTTTTCTTTTTGTTTGTTTACTCAGCTGGCAGGTTCTGAGTCCGCAGGGACTTGAAATACAAATTGCAGCTGAGTGTGTGGCATATAAAATGCTAGCTTTAATTTTCGCTTGGTCATAAATTTGGTAAATATTTAATAAACTGTAGCTAGGCTAGCTATCGCTCTCGTTCGCGCAGTCACTGTGTGGCTGGGCTGTTTAACGTTGCGTATGCGTAATGCACAATTTGTCTGCTGATGTGTGGCAAATGCGTTTATGACCAAATCAGCCATAAAATCCTGGCCTGCAGGCGACATCATGCACTTGACTTTTTGTCGAAAAATTGTGAAAAAAACACACACACAAACACATACACACAAAGTCACTCACTCACACACCTTGCGGCACCCTTGTGGCATTAGCTTGACTGAGTCATGAGAGTGCTGGGACACGCGCTCAAGTGCAGCAACAGTGCAGCTTCAACTTTTGCCGCTTAAGTGTGTGCAGAGGTGAGCCTCTAGTGCTGCTGCAGCTGTGTGTGTTTGTGTTTAATTTATGTAAGTACTTGCATACAAACACTCCCGCTGGCACCTAATTGCCACGCCGTGCATTCGCCTCAACTTTTATTGAGTTTTCCGTCCATATTTTCTTTGCTTTAAGCTTGCGCCATTCCAATGAATCAATGAAAAGTGCCGCATAACTTTATTATGTCATGGCTCTGTGCACATTGCCAATGCGTGACGGGAGCAGATAGCTCGGTTAAACCTCTGCAACCCCGTTCCGAAAAAAAGGACGGACAATGTGGCGCACGTATTTGGCAACGCGCGTAACGATTTTGCGATTTCCAGTTCGCTTTTTACCATTTTACCGCTATATCGGTTCGTGTTTTTTTTGCTCCTTTTATTTTTTTGTATTTCTTGTGTAAGATTGTCGCAACGGCTGCTTCACCCTACAGCCATTCACTCACTTCTCCCCCTTCTCGGAATGCACACACTGCATTTTTATGCGCGCAATGCGAAGTCCAAGTCGGGCATTTGGTTTCTTCTGCTTCTTGTTTGCTAATCGGAGCAGCGTTTGCTCTACCCTCTCTTTGTCCCTTTATACAATAGCCATGGCTGTCGCTGCTTCTTCTTGAACTTGTTCGTTGATATTCCAATGGTGTTTCAATTTCCGGTCTACGTAGAAAAATACAAAAACCGGGCAAAAAATGGCAAGTGAGCAAGCATTGATTCGATTTGTTTTGCGCTAGAAAGTATGCTACGTTTTCTTCGTCAGCTATCTAGCGCACACACACAGAGACACATCTTTGTGTGTGTGTGTGTGCGCTGGGCTATGATATTTGATACGCCATTTTGACCTTCCCCAAGCACAAGTTTGAGTTCGTCTCTCAAGCATTTAAATTCATAATACTCTCGTTCGTTGCTCGTCTCTGTGTATGTGTGTGTGTGTGTGTCTTTGCTTATTGATGCCTTGTAAAGTTCAAGCATATATAAATGTCAAATCCGCTTTGCCTTGAGTTCTGAATTCTGCAATTTTCGCAGAACGTCGCATATTTTTTCGGGATATTCCATTTTGTATAGTATTTAGTTACCAGCTTACTAATTGGCATATCAGTTATGTTGTTGTTGTCTTTTTGTTTTTTGCCACTGGCTAAAAGTGGGAGATTCTCGTTTGAATTTTGGATAAAATTGAAAGTGAAAAGATGGAAAGTTAGCTCTAATTGGTATTGTTTGCGAGTTTCGAGAAAATTTTGTGACATTTATGTATGGAATGACTTAATTTGCCTTCTAATATGAGTTAAATCTTCTAGGCAATATTTTTGAGCAGTTGCTGTTGTGGTTGAGCCAGAAGGCATTGGGGAATATATGTAAATTGGGGAATATGTATAGTTGTATGTTATATATCTATTGATTTACTTGGACAAACAACATTAGATATACAAACATATTAGTTTAATTTACATATTTATTAGAGAACTGCATGGCTCTACTCACACATCATACGTTGAAGGGGAATGCAACGAATTGAATGAGTTTAGCTTTAATGTCCCTCAACACATTTCATTTCCTTAATCATGCAACTCTCTAATACTTCTTTATTAGATATGTAATATATATTTTATTCAACTAAAATTTCAACTAAATTATATTTCTGCTTTTGACCCTTGGCAACATAATTCTAAATTGTATCCACAATATATAATACTTTCGCATTAATGCATAGTAATGTTTTTTCACATGGCTTTCACATGAATTTCAATTATAATTAGCTGGAAAAACTGTTTACAATTAAGGCCCTCCTAATGCTCTGCGCTTTTTGTGCATTCCAAAGTGCAGTAAAAACATTTAGAATTCACAAAGTGCATGCAAAATTATTTCAATTCTTAAAATGAATATCATATAAATTCAGCGCACAGTACGCAGTTTCGCATATAAATGCTTTACCTTGCCTTCACGCTATATCTTTATAGCTCTCTGAAGGGCACTAAATATATGTGCTAAATAAATCGGTGTGTTCAGAATTTATGCAACTTACGTGTTTATTTATTACCAAAATAAATAAGTAAATGGGTTAGAATTTCGTTTGATATATGATGTATGAATTGTATGCACTGTAAGGTATGCTTCCACTACTACATGAGTCGTTGCTAGTGGCTAATAAAAGTCTGACAATGGACTCAGTAAGGTCCTTGAGTGTTATACACAAGATAAAAAATATGAGCGCTCGATTGGCTTTTGAGAATTTTTACACTTGCTGTAGTTAGACTTAAGTATTTAAGTGCACTGCACGCATTTGCTGCAATTCGTTTAATTTAATTCAAAGTGGAAGTTTTACAACAGTGAAAGACCCAAAGATAAACTCATTAATCATCTATGAGGATGCTGTGGCTGCTTCGTCTGTCCCCTTGACATTTTCAAGCGCCACACTCGAAGTTCAAGCGCACAAAATTATGAGAAATATGCAAAAGGGAAAGCAAATAAGAATGAAAACAATAGCTCAGGCCACAGGCCAATGCGCAACACTTTGTCAGAGCGAAGTGGATCTGAGCGGAATGAGCAGGCGAGTGCGTAGTCAGTCCATCAGTCAGTGAAGAGAACTTATAAACTTGGCATGAAGTAGGAGCTGTAGCCACCGAGCATAGCCAGAGCCAGAGTCGTAGCTTGTGGCCTGGCCAGGGTGGCTGTGCAACGTGTGGCAGCAACGCGTTGCAGAATGAAAATGGCGCCACTTACTTTAATTGCTGGCCATGGCAACAAAAGCCTCAGCGACCGACCGACCGACCGGTCTCTGAGCATGGATGGGATGGCGATGGAGCGCGGGACTAGGGCTAGGTGCCAGAGGTGCCGGAGGTGCCATTGGGTCAGGTTGTACCATTGTTGCTTTGTGAAACGCTGACGCGCGGCTCATGTAATTAAAGCGTCGCTTTCAACGCAACAATGCGACTGCAACTGGCGTTAAGTTCAGCTGCTGCTGCTGCTGCTGCAACGCAACTGAAAGGAATGCATTAGAGTGCAGAGTAGAGAGAGAGAGCGCTCAGATATCCTATATAAAGATATGCCTTTGAGGTGATCTACTACTGAGAGTTTTTGGCAGCTGTGTAGCAGTTGCAGTTGTTGCTGAAGTTTATTTTGAGATTTATAATAATTATTATTTATAATTAATATTTTCTTACAAAGCTATGAATATAAAAATATATATATATGTTATATAAACAAATTTTTCTTTCAAATATGGCTGGTATATATATTTTATATATTTAAAATATAATATTTATAAAAAAAATTATCGAGAAAATTTAGATTAAATATATTTATAATACATTCAATTATTATTTTTATATATTTATTATTTTATTATATTTTTTTATGGCATACATTTGTGATTATTCCTACATTTTTTACCTTTAACTAATATATTTTCCATTGAATACATATATTTATTTATATATACCATAAACAAATTTATATGATTTATATTTTAATGGATTATATTTATTTTTATCTTTTACTGTACCATAAAAATTTGCCATATACTTGGAATATTTTGAATAAGTTTTAGACATTTAAATATATTTACAAAACATTTTTCCGATTTTGCAAATCAAGTTAAAAAAATGTTTTTAAATATATTTCACTACTGTAGAAAATGGAGAGAATATTATATCATATAATATATTATATTATATAAATATAGCAGCACATACATATTATAAATGTAGATACAAATATTTAGAATAAAATTTCTAAAATAATCTTTAAATCAGCTTAATATGCAGCAATTAATTCTGCTCTGCGCTTCTTAATTATCGATGGTTAAAATTCGCTTTGCTCTTTATAGATTCCTATGCAGATTTAATATCTGCTTATATATTCCCTATAAGCATTTTTTTTGCTTCAATGCTGCTCCTAGCAGTAAAAAATAATTTCTAATCAAATTTATTGATTGACTGCACTCTCTGCTCTCTGCCTTTGTGCTATTGTATTTTCTCTACTCTGTCTGCCTGGCTAGGCTAAATATTCAGCATCTACTCTAACACTTTATAATACGTCTAGGGTATAGAAAATTTATTCAACAGCAATCGCAAACAGGCTTTTGTAAAAAGGGTCTCCAAAGCCCGCGCAGCTTCTTGGCCCCGCAAATGTGTTAGTAAAACCTTTTTTGGCAGCTTCAGCTGTTGCTGACTGACCTGACATTTTACTCCACTGCGACTCTGTGAGTGTGTATGTGTGTGTGTATATATTTTTGGCACTTAATTGAACGCGTTTAGTGAGAGGCGTCAAAACGGTTTGTGCCGTTGCTCAACTTGAATGGCATGGCACACACACAGCCCTCATTTCATGCCATTCCACAATTGTTGCTGCCCCGCCACAAAATGTTGCCTCATCCACATAATTGCCTTGTGCCCAGTGTTGACCATTTGCGCAAAACTTGGCCATTTCGGCTGTTGGGTGAAAAGTGGCTCGCTGTCGCAGCTGTCGAGACTGAAGACTGGAATGGAGTGAAGTGGAGTGGAATGGAGCTGATAAATGTTTAAATAACTTGATATTGCACAAAAAACTTTTGCAGCTGTTGCAACTTTGTGCTTAACACATTTTACCATATAAATTCATTTGGAAACTTTAATTAATATTCAGCAGCGGCCTTCCGTTCATATCGATGCGTTCAATATTGTTGCGCAAAACTTTGTCCAAGTAGCCTTTCGACTAGCTAATCACATATAGATTGACTTTTCGAGTGGTACCACGTGACGCGTGCGTGATATGGATAACTGACAGCATAAATTCGATTTCAGCCAGAGACAAATTTTGAGAAAATTCTATTAACTGTTGTTCGGCTGGCGGAAAATTGAAGGCAATTCAATTAAACATGATTTTGTTGAACGATTTTGATCGAATTGTCTTAATGATGTTTTCATATTTGATTGGAAACTGTGAAGTGGCTGGAGAATTTGCGATTGAGAATGCCAAGGAAGTAAAGTTAAAGGCGTTTAAAAAATATATTTTGCGGACAAGCATTAAAATTAAGCAAATATTAAATTACATAAATTCGGATTAAATAGAAAAGTTAGAATTTTTTTAAATTTTATTATTTATAAAAATTAATTTTATAAAAATTTATGAATACTCAAATTGTCTGAGTGTGTTAATACCTAAAAAATATTAATTCCAATATGAATTATTATTACCATTAATTATCATTATCACTTCAATCATTTGTATACAAAATGTCAAAGATTTTTTGTATAAATATCGTCAGTTCCCAATCCTAAAAATGTTGCTTACAATTTATTCCCCCAACAATTCAAATCAGCTTAAAATGTTTTAATGTGAAAAGCTTATTATTATCTGTTGTATTCCCACTCTCTGTCTCTCTCTCTCCCTCTCTCTCTCTCTCTCTCTCTCTCTCTCTCTCTCCCTCACACACCCTTTCTGTTAGCTTATCTCTGCACTTTGCTAATTTAAAAGCAATGTCCTTTGGAAAACTTGAATGCGTCTCGCATGTAATTTATTTCATTTTATTTCCTATTTTGTTTCTCTCGCTTTTCAGTTTATCACAGTACAACTTATATTTTCATTCGACTTAATGCGTGTTTTTTTTTTTTCGTTTTTCTCTGTCCCTCTACATCTCACTCTCTCTGTTTTCAAATTATTTCTTGCTCCTTTTGCACTCAACTGACATCTCAGAGTCCTTGCTTGGACAGCCAATACAATTTAATGCCCATCTTTATTTATTTGTGTTTAGACTCGACGGGAGCTGCGCTTAACTTTTCAACATCTTCGAAGTGTCGATAAGCGCGTCTACGACACTCATTCACGGAAGTCAAATGAGTATATTGGTTTTGTGAAATGCTGCATGGGGGCGTGGCAAATTTTTTCCACAATACTAGAGTAAATAAATAAAATATTCTGTTGACATACTCTAAATATAATATATATATAATAATAGAGGGCGTGGCAAATTGGAAAATGAATCGTGAAGGAGTATTCTGCAGTCGGTTACGACCGACTGCTTAGTTGTTTTTTAATTTGTATTTTTTTTCTGTTGCTCTCCACTCACATATGGCAGTTGCTGCTGCCTTTGATCAAGGTTTATTTTTCGCTTGGCTCTAAATCAATTAGCCATGCTTCATTGACCAGTATATTTTTTGAAGCCACACTTGAAATTCCTGAAACACTTCAAATTGACAAAAATCTTGCGCTTGATTAACACTTAGCTAAGCACGAGGCGTAAGAGTATTTTATTTATTCCTTATTTTTATTTTATTTTACTGCTTGCACAGCAAAAAGTCAAACAATTCTGTGTGTGTGCGTGTGTGTGTATTGGAAATTGTTTTGTGAAAATATTGCAAGTATTTTCATAGCTATGATAAGCACTGAGCACCACAACAAATCATTGTCTGTCGAAAATCGAAAAATAAATTGAACTGATTTCTCTAGCTATCTTTGGCCTTCCTCTCAGTTTCTTTCTCTCTCTCTTCCTTTCTCTTGCACTCCCTCTGCGGTTGCTGACTTGTCCCCTGTTGCTTTCTGACCACATCCGCAGCTCCTATACTGTGTGTGTGTGTGTGTGCGTGTTGTTTTTCGTGTCGCTTCTTCAAAAATGGCTTTCAACTTTTTGTGCTTGAAGCCAAAAGCAAATGCCAAAATGTTAGACATTCGGTCAGTCAGTCCGTCAGTCAAGCTGGCAGTCTGTCAGTCAGTCATGCTTTGTTCGTTTGGTAACTGTGCTGGTTGACGCACACAGCTTGACATACATTTTATTATTGCTGCTACTGTGGAGCAGCTGCTGGCTTTATTAGAGAATGTGCAAGGCATGCATTGCCGCACAAGCCTGACTCAACTAACTAACTAAAATTTTTCGAACTAAACATTCTTTAGTTGGGCTTGAACATTTGAGGATTTTGAGATTGATTGGCCAAACTAAGCGTAAGAAATTTGTTGAACAACAAATAAATGAAATATAAATAAATTTTATAAATTTTTGTGCTCTAACAATTTTGCACTAAATAGTTATTTGTCTGTGCCTTAAATGGATGAATGCGTTGTGATTCTTTAAAGTGAGATTTAGAGCTAGGTGATGAATTATGAAGGAATTTGAATTATAATAATTTTAATAAATACAGTATAAAAATGATTTAATCAAATATAAATAAAAAACTATTTTTTCAGATTTATTTAATATAATTTATATTTCTTTATTTCTTATTTTAATATTATTTTGTATTTATTTTTTATTTAAATATTTTTATATTTATGTTTTATTTTATTATTATTATCATTTGCATATTTATTTTTATTTAAATATAATTTTTATATATATACATTTTTATTAATATTATTTTATAAATTTTTTATTTTGATATTATTTTTAATGATATTTATTTTATTATTATTATTATTGTATTATTATTCATTTGAAAAAATATTTATATATGTATTTTCTATGTCCAAACTAATTTATTTTACTCTTCCGAATATATACAACATACTGCAAATAATAAAACATGCAGAATTAAATTAAAATACAAAAAAATGATTATATTTAAAAAAATAATAATAATAATAACAAAATTTTAAAAATATTTAGAAAATATAGTAAATAATGCAGTAATTATAAAAATATATAGAAACAAAGTTTTTATATAAATTTGTGCATAACATATTCAAATTAATAGCAACAACAAACTACAGGGTATATTTTAATTGCAGCAGCTTTTTTGTTATCAAATTAGTTTACTTCCCTTTTGTGGCATTATATTTGTTCGCTTTTCTCTTTTTTATGAATTGAAAGTTCAAATGCAGCTGTCGTGCGACAGGAAGTTAATATAAATATATATGTATATAGATATAGACTTTTTATATACAATATAAACACATGTGTCATGTGTGCAAAAACAGCTGTTGAAGTTGTTGGCCTGTGTGTGTGTGTGTGCGCTGCATGTCGAGTTCATAAATTCAATTTCGTAAATGGATACGAAGCAAACGCTTGTCGCATTTTGTCACATGCAACGTGCAGCAGCCGCAGCAACTGCGTCAGAGGTAGCCAAAGCCAAGTTTCCAACTCATTCTCTGGCCCGCCGACGCCCGGCTGCTGCTGCGGCTGCTGCTGGCTTGTCATGTCAACTATACACACATACACATATATATACGTGTACATGTGTATATAATAAGTTTTGCCGCTTTGACTGCTGTCATTCAGAGAGCGAAAAGTTTTGGCCAGCTGCAGCGCTCAGTTTCCGCTTTTGTTCGGTTTTTCCCCATTTCCCTTTCCCAATTTCCCCCATATCGCGCCTCTAACAACACTGACAGCCACGCGTCGGTCACACGGCGCGTATGAGCGTATATATCCCGTGTGTTTCCCTTATTGATTTCTTTCTATTTTTTGTGTGAGCCCTCGGCTGTTGTTTTGTTCGCTGAATAGGTATATTTAGATCATTCGACTGCATAAAATTGATTATTAATTAATCTGTTTGCATTTGTCTCTTTGTTTTCCCGTTTTTGGATTTGTCACCAATTTGGCTTTGTTTATTCATTTGTTATTCACGATATAAAGGCAATCGAGGTTATTTTTAGGCATTTAACTGACAGCTTGATTGCCAGAATGCAGCCAGAAAATCGAATCCAGTGTAAATTAACAACTATGTGGAACTAAATATAAAGTGAGCAATTAAACTGAACTGAAAGGAATAATGGATAAAATACTTTAGTCTGAGTTCTCCATAATAATGGAAAAATAAATCTTGAAATTTAAATACTCTCAAGATATTAAACAAGTAATTTCTGAGGTTATTGCTTTCCTCTGCCAAGTTGTCTAATTCAATTATTATTACGACCGACTGCAAAATGCCAAACAATTGAATTAGTTCAACTGGCTGCCATTCTGCATGGCAGCTGGCTCAAATGGCTGTCTGATTGCCCGGCAGCACGCACTTTAGCACCGAGCAACATTTATTGCATTCAAAGGACGCAGCGGGCGTCAAATTGATGCGACGAGCGTCTTCTATTCATATCAGAGAAATGGGTTTCGCCTGCACTTTTGGGGGTACGCGCGCGCATTGTGTCATTATGAGTGGCGATGTTTTATTTTTATGGCAATTCTTTCATTTATATATATATATTTTTTTGTTGATGCCGTTTCCTTTATGTTTTGCCATAATTTCATTTGGTTTGAAAAGAAATGCGAGGTAGAGAAATGTGGAGTATTTGCAGTCATCGACAGCGGCACAATTGAGTCGGATGGGAGCGAGTCTGGAATGAGACAGTTTTTGATTTATTTTCAGGACCAACAAAGCAAATAATGAATTTTTAGCAGCAACAACAAAAGTCCAATTAAAAATCAGCTTTAAGAGGAAAACCAATAAAAACAAACTGACCAAACATAAAATTAATATAAAAGTGCTGTGTGTAAAATATATAATAAATGTAATGAAATTATAAAAAATAAAATTATACTATAATAAATTCAAACTGACCAACTATAAATAACTTAAATGTGCTGTGTACAAATATAATACAAATGAATATAAAATTTATGTAAATACATGTAGAAATCTGTGTGCTTAACTCAACTGTGGACCAAAAACAAAAAAAGCCAACTTCTATATAAAAACATAAAAACATATATATAAACATAAAACTAAATCTAAATAATATTTTATAAAAATCTATTAAGCTATTTACAACATCTATGTGAGACTTGTGCATAACTAAATAAATAAATAAACAAAATTAAAAATAGACAAATTAGCCATAAATCACGTTTTGTTGTAGTTGAATTATATAGAATTCTATATATATATATATATATACATATGATTTATTAGCCATAAATTTTAAGTGTACATATGACCAAGAAAAACTGGTACACAATTTGGTAAAAGCTTTAACTAGTATTTAAGCCATAAACTAAGCTTCGCTCTTGGCTCGTCGATTGACCAAAAGTATAGTGTAAATATCGAAATAAATATATATATGTAATTTAAAACAAACAACTGAAAGTGTAACTCTAGACTGTGCTTTAACATATTTCCAACAAAAACAAGACCAAAAAAAAAAAAAATATATATATATATATATAACTAAACTAAAAACAATTTTTAAAGCATTTAATTCAATTAAAAACTTCGTCAGGTAAAACACACACGAAATTAATTAAGACTTAGCAATAAATATTTGGGAGCTGCTGTTACCATATAAGTGTGTATATCTGTGTCCAACTGTATCTGTGTTGTGCTCTCTAGTGTATATTGCGCCCACTCTCTCTCTCTCTCTCTCTTTCTATCTCTCTATCTCTGTCTGTCTATATATCTATCTCTGTCTCATTGATGTTTCACTTGACTTGCAACATGAGCAGCAATAATATTAATAACAACAATAATAATAACAATAATAATAATAATAATAATAATGATAATGATAATGATAGCAGTCCTTTAACAATTACACGCAACTACACAATAGTGAGTTGGTTTTCACAAGTAAGTTTTTCGTATTCATTCTAATGCTCGTTCACCTAATATAAGGAGTAGATAGGCTTGGGTTGATGCACAACTGAAGATAGAGAGTTTAGATACTGTTAATATAGGAAATGTTGGGGATGTGTTTTATGGCAGATTGTCTGATAATATGAACGAATGTATTTATGGATTTGCTATTTAGAAAAAATAAAGTGAATGATCGAGCTGTACAGAAAGTACGGCTTTTATTGCCTCTCTCCATAGATTGAGTAAACTGATGGAATCAGAGTAAGCCTAATTGACTTTGAATATTGAGTCAATTGATTGACTTTATAGAATATTTATTTATGTATATTTTGACTATTAAGCTCCATTGATTATATTCCAAGATTAACTCTGAATATTAACTAAATAAATTGATTCCATAATTGCTTCTATAGATTAACTCTATAAATTGATTCCTTAGATTGATACCATAGTTTGGCTCTATAAATTGAATCTATTTATTAACTGTTCCCTTAGACGAGTTCCCTGGATTGACTATTATCTAGGTCTATATTGATAAACTTCACATCTAGTTTTCGAAATTTAATCATCATGGCTATTCAAAAGCTATTCAACTATTGATTCTATTAGCTAGCATATCTCAAAACGTGAACGAGCATTCCATAGTCGGTTGATCCCGACTGATTTCATACTTTGGTTTTTGTTGTTTCTTCATTTTGGTTCTCACATATTCCACAATCCGCTTGGGCAGTGTAAACTGTCACCATTTGCTCTATCAATGCGAAATCAAATTAAAATGCCAATCCTTTTGATACACACCCACGCACACACCCACACACTCACACACACTCACACGCACACGCTTTCATTGTTGCCGTTCTTGTTGCTGCGACCTGGCTCTCATTTCACATCCTCAGCCATCCACACATGCTTCAACTCTTGCTCCGGCAGCATTCTCGACGTCTTCGTCATCTTTCTGAAACTCATCTCAGCTCAGTCAACAGTTGGCTTATTGTATTGCCTTACCTCTTATAACCATATATATATATATTTATTTATAAGTATATAAACCTTCAACTCATATTTGTGTTTATTCCCATTCTTGACGCAGCTTGAATGTTTTCTCTTCCTCTTCTTCGGTTTCTCTACTTTGAATTTATTTATTACGTTTTGGTTGCTTTGTGCTGGACCAGCGAGGCGTTTGCCTCAATTGCTTTTACAATAGTATGTGTGTATGTTTGTGGGCCTTAATTAGCTGGCAAGTTGACTAACGCCCAAAGTTTTACAGTTTACAAACTTCACATGGAGCACATTGTAAGCTGTCGCAGTTAAGGCTCTAAAGACTTACCAAGTTATGCCTGGCTTGTGCAATATTTATGGTCGCTAGTTTTATGAATGCGAAATGCGTTTAAATAGTTTTATTTATATTACATAAATATTTATTAGTTTAATTTTAAATGCATTAAATTGCAAAATTAAAAAACAAAGATATTTAAATGATTTTACAAAAGCCAACTTAATTATGATTAATGAATGCCAATAGCAATATAGATTATTAATTACTTTAAACTCCAACCTCAAGTGCTATTCAATTATTATTAGGCATCAACGCAACGAGTTGAATCAAAACTAATTATAGATTTAAGTGGAGCTATAAACAATACAATTCCAATGGGATTTAACCGGCTTCAATTCAGATGCGAACACAAATCCTTGGCAATTCAACACGCCGTGAAATGTCAAACTCAGGCATATTGAAATTCAAGCAGATCAAAAGCCGCAAAATACAATAGAAATCAAGAACAGAGGGAAATAAAATGTGGCAAGCGGCTGAGGCAAACGTGGCTTAAAATGGGACTGGGCGTGTTGAATATAAATTGCAATTCTCAGCTGAAAAAAAAAGCATAAAGCAGAGACAGTGTAAGGAAACTGCAGATACTCTTTAGAGTAGAAATGTTGCTGTTAAAAATTAAAAAAAAAGTTAGTTAAAAATAAAATTAACCAAAATAATGATAGTTTGACTTTATGTAAGATAAATTAATTTTTAAAAGTCGAAAAAAAAAATAAATAGACATTTATGTATAAGAATATAATTAAAATTAAAAATCAGTCAGTCTATAAAGTAGAGATAATTTTGAAAATAAATAATATAATAAATAAATAAATAATATAATAAAATAATATAATAATAGTACTCTATTATTTATGTAAAAAAATAATTAAAAATTTGATACATATTTTAGGTTTATCTTTTCTCTAAAAAATAATATTAAAAAATATTAAATATTATATTATAAAAATTTGGCTTCAGGATATAAAATATTTTATATACATTTATATATATATTTATGCCTTTATATATTATTGATAAATATATATGTATATTTAATTCCTAGACTTTTTACAGCTCAACGCGCAATTGTGCTCGGATGAATGTAAATGGATTTATTTTATTTATTTTCTTATTTACATTTAAATTTTTGACCACTTCCAGCATAAGTTTGGACATGTGAAATATTTTATTGACTTGTGTAATTAAAAACTTATTTACTTGGCACTTTTTGGATCTGTGTATGCGTGCATATGTGTGTGAGTGTGGTAGTCTGTGCATGTAGCAGCTAAATCAAAAGGAATCATGTCTGCTCACAATTAAAGGCCATCAAATTGCTATTGTTCCAGCCAAAGTGTGCCAAAGGTATGTGCTGTGTGTGTGTGTGTGTGTGGGTGTGTGGGGCAATCAATACTGGATTTTTAATGAAGAAATAAAGTGGCCATTCTCATGTTGTGCCGTGTCGTAAAAATTGTCTACATTTTTATGGCGCATCTTCATTTTTCGGCTGGCCTGGGCGGCACTCGGGGCAGGTTTTGTTACGGCACGCCCCATCATAAGGACAGTGAAATGACCTGTGTCCGGTACAGGCGCACAAGTGCACACGCACACGCACACGCACACACACTTACACACCCACACACAGAAACGTGGCCAAAACGCCGCTGTTGAGCTGGAAAATATGGCCTTTTGTGGCCAGCTAACAACGGCTAACAGCAGGAGGCAGCGCTGAAGCTCGCACAAGTGTTTATTTCGGCATTTTGCTTTATATTCGCACTGGCAATAGCCACCAATATGTATGTGTGTGTGTGTAGTTGTGCGCGCTTGAACGCACTCAACCCCAATGCATGACAAAAGCCAGCGGGTCGCAATTCTTTGCTTTTGACCAAGTTTTTTGTGCCCCAATGATTATTGGGCTCCACGGTTTTCTTCTTTTTTTTTGCCTCTCTCTCTCTCTCCCTCTCTCTCTCTCTCTCTCTCTCTCTCTCTCTCTCTCTCTCTCTCTCTCTCTCTCCCTCTCTTTATTTTTGCTGCTGTTCATTGTTCGCTTTGGGCTCGTTGGAATTCTGAAAATGTTGCCATTGTTTGTTTTTCTGTTTCTTTTTCTCCCCGCAATGGGCGTGAAATCATTTAAGGCATCGGCACGCAGCCCACTGCGGGACTTGGGGGGGAAGCCGGCTGCGTGCGGTTGATAAGCTGCGTTTAGGTTTATTTAACAGTTTTGCTAATTTTACGCGTTGTGCGGAAGCGAATTTGTCGGCGTTTTACCTTTTCACAAACTGGAGAATATAGACGATGTAACAGGTATTATTATTGATCTCAATCAACAGGCGATTCGATTTGGCTCGTTTTGTTTACGGCCTGCGTTCTGCCTGTTCATAGCTCTGTTCCGCTCTGAGCGGTGAATATAGTTCATGTATATATTATATATACATATATAATGAATGCAGAATATAATGACTGCAGAATTTGTCTGCATGATTAAAATCATATTAAAATATACCTTGACAGATTCATGATTCATGTTTCATGAATTGCATTAAGAAATCGATATATGTATGTGTCTGTCTCTCTCTCTCTCTATTTCTCCATAGGTTGGTTTTTCTCTCTCTCTTATTTATTTCTTTTGCTTTGTCGCTCTCTCTCTCTCTCTCTCTCTCTATTCCTGTATCTTAATCTATTTCTTTCTCTTTCACAGTCTTTTGTCTCTATCAATGTAGGCATTTCTCTGATTCTGTTTCTTTATATATCTCTTGGCTTTCCTTTTTGTCCAGATCTGTTGCTCTCTATCTCCTTCCTCTTCCTCTTCCCTCTAACCCTCTCTTTTTTCCTAGCTCTCTCTCTCTCTTTCTCTCACACTGTCTCTGTCTTCCTTATCTAACCATTTATACCCAATTCATGTTCAATTACAACCACAATCAAATTATATTTGCAATCCAATTATTGCTAACTTAACGACCAATTGGCTCCTCTCCTCTTCCTCTTCTGCCAATTATTAGTGTCAGTTGTTTTGTTTTTATTTTCCTGTTATCGCTAGCTGTTTTATAGCTTTGATGCATTGACCTAATTGGATAATTCATCGGGAGATGACAATTGAAATCGAAATAACATCTTTATATGTTTTCTTATCCAAGGTATATTACCGTCATATACTCCCTGTTGCTCGATTGAATCAAACTAATCTGTATCCGATTGCGTGAAATTTATTTTGATGCAGTAACATCTGATGATTATATAAAAATCTGTATATATTTTCTTCGTTTAACTGTGTAATGTTGTTGTTGTTCGGGGTCGACGCGTTCTCCTTCTTGTTGTTGTTCCATTAAACCAAGGAATTACACTTGATCTAGACGTTCTTGGTCTGGTTATTCGTGATGTTGTCATTGCTGTTGTGCCTGCTGTTGTTTCTGTTTCTGTTTCTGTTGTTTCTGTTGTTGCTTCTGTTGTTGTCGTCGTCGTAGAGATATCCTTTAAGTAACATTGTTTTATACACTGCCTTTGCGTTAATCCGATAATGCAGTTATAGCCCAATCTGCATCTGCCCCTGTGCATCACCCAGACAGGTAGTAAGGGCTGGCACGTCGAGCGTGCAAACCTGACCACGCCTATCGTGCACAGATCGCGAAGCTTGGGAGGTTTTGGGAATGACACTGCAGCGCCAAGCATCAATAATATAATCCAGCTGGCAGTCATTCTGGCCAGATTCGAACAGACACTGAGAGGGCTCGCAAAGTTCTCGGCCAGACTAGGGGCGTGAAATAGTTCTATTAATATATATAATTTAATTTCCTTTGCTGTTGAGCCGAGACCATATCGATTCTATTTTCCTTCTCACATTGGCTGCAATTTAATTTAAATAAGACTTTCCCACTGATCATTTAAACACGCTCCAGCTGGATGTCCATTTGGCCTTAATTTACTTCAATTTGCACACTTGAAATCATTTGGCTCGGGCCAGCCCCCACCCCCCCTGAAAATCTTTTGCCATGGCAAACTCGGGTAAATTATAAAGCTATTAAACACTGACAGAGTTTGCCTAATTAACAAAGTGTGTACAGTGTCGATGCTCTCTCTCGCTCTCTTTCTCTCTCTCTCTTTCTCTCTCTCTCTTTCTCTCTCTCTCTTTCTCTCTCTCTTTCTCTCTGCGAGCTAATGATGATGCAAAGTGTTCGATTTTTTCATATACCCTGTGGTTAATATGAGAGGGTAGATCTATGATGAATTAATAAAGTTGATTAAATTTTACGACAAATTTTATCAAGTATAAAAATATTCTACATTTTGTTAAAGCTTTCATAAGTGGTTCACACTTTTCATATATAAAATAAATTAAATAAAATAATTTTATTTTAAATACAAAAAACGTTGACCTATGTTTATTAAGATATATTTATTTATATCTAAAAAAATAAAAAAAATAAAAAAATTAAAAAATTATGAAGTAAATTGAATTAAATAATTTTAAAAAATTATATTTAATCTCGAAATAATATTCCACAGCCCATTTTCTAGGGTATCGCAACGGCACAGTTCATATTGTTCTTACTCGGTTTTATTCTGTCTCTCTCTCCCTCACTCTCTCTCTCTCTCTGCCTATCTCTTTCGTTCACTTTTGTTTTACCCGCCGTCTGGGACTCGATTGGTAATTACTTGTGGGAGAGCCGCATTGTATTTCGATTGGTATTGGCACAGACGACGACGCCCCGAGACGCGCCAATGTCTTGAGTAAATTTATGTAAATTTCGATTAATTTACTTTTTGACACAATGCTGAGATGTGCGGCTGGCTCATTAAGTGGCAAAGTCGAGTCGTGTCATTAGGCTGAAATAACTGCGGTCTAATTGAACGGAAGCCCCTTCGCTGTCTGCTGATGACAAACGTAATACGTATTTAACGCCTGATTGCAGCCAGATCAATCAATGTCCAACCACTTTGGCTCTTTGGCCAATTGATTTACTGCCAGCTGTTATGCTGCCAACCAAATGAAGTGTATCTATCTCCCTCTATCTCTCTCTCTCTCTCTTTGACTGTGTCTGTTTTGTTGGCCTTGAATGACGCACAAAATTGCATTGGAGCCTTGGGCTAGAATTTCCGCTCATTTCCGTTTTGGTTTCTTCTAAACTTTTCAGCATTTAAAAGATGCCCGAAAAAAAAATGATATCAACTCTTCATATTTCAATTTCCGGTCTGCAACACACATTTGGTAAGCAGCTGTCCAGCTATGCTTTATAGCTCTATGTATTGCTCGCTCGCCCTCTCTCTCTCTCTCTGCCCCTCTTTCTTTTGCATTCATTCCATCTCTCTCTCTATTGCTCTCTTGTTGCAAAATGCTTAAAGTTGATTGATGCTGCCGGAAGTTAATTTTACTTTGCTGCTCGCTCTCTGTGTGCCCCAAAGCGCACATGTCATTTAGATTTGGCTTTCATATACCCTGTATAACTGATATGAAATGAGTGAGAGTGGCATACAAATCATGTGAATTGAGTTGCTCTTGATGATGTCCATCCATTATGATTTGGCACTGTGAGGCTTATGGGGAATGATTGATAAACTATGATTCGTAGAAACTGAGTGGTGGAAATTTCTGGTCTGTGATAAGAGAGGATAGCGCACTTTTCATTTACTGTTGAATATTTTCTACAATATTTTCTGTTTATTTATATTAAAATATTTAAAAAAAAATCTAGATAAATAAGTTATGTATTTTGGTTTGCCTCAAGATGCTAGAAAAATATTTATAAATTAGTTATACATGTCTGCATGCATATAAATTATAATTTGTATTAAATTTTAAAAAGAAAAGGGGTATTCAAGTAGAAAATTTAAGACCAAGACATATATGTATATATATTTTCTTTTTTTATAGCTGTTTAAATCGTGATCTATGGATATAAATATAGTCAATATAAATTGAGTTATTATGTACCATATATAATTTATTTATATTACATAAATTATATAAATAAGTTATTTTAAAATTAAAAATATAAATTATTCAAATAAGTAATTTTAATAATATAAATAAAAAAAAATTAATTTTATTATATAAACCAATACTTATAAATATAAATAAGTAATTTTATTGTATTAATCAATATTTTTATATAGAATTTATATATATTATATATAAATTATTATATTTATTAATTCTATACATACAACTGGGTATCTGAAAGTTAATACACTTCTAAATCCTGTTTATCCAATCTGATTTGTATTTACGTTTGGCTTTTTGGCTTTTTGCATGCGCAATTTGTATATATGTATGTATGTGTGTATCCATGTACGTATGTTGGTGCACTAACGACTTGGGATGACAGCAGCTCCCAAAAATGCAAGCGACACACAAACACTATTACACTTTTACACACACACAAACACACACACACACAGAGTTGTAAACTCATGCACCAAGCTTAAATCAAAAATGCTTTACGCTCTCAATTCTGTTGCATAATTCATGCTGCTTTCAAAAACCAAATGCAACCCAACCACAACAACAACAACAACGTCAACAATAAATGAAATGCATTGTCTTCACTGACTGAAATGCCAAATTATGCAAACTACAACAACAACAACAATCAACAAAATGCGTGCGCGCTGACAAATTTCAAATTTTGTGGCCAAAAAAAAAAAAAAAAAAATTAAATAACATCAAAATCAAAATCGAAAATGAAACAAATTTTACAATTCGCCTGCTTCGCCCGCACAATTGCATTCCGAACTTTCTCTGCCTAACTGCCCCATCATACGTCTCTACGTCACATCTGCCACCCCACCCCGCCGCCCTTCATGTTAGCCGTCCATCCCATCCCGCCGATTGCAGAATGTCAATGTTCTTCTTTCGCTTGCATAATCTCCAGCGCGCCGAGGAGAACAAACGGAAGAAACGCGTCGAACAGCAGCGTCAACAGCAGCGGCAGAGGCGCGGCGCCAAGGTCTTCAAATGTGTCAGCGATTCCACTGGCCACCTGACTTTGGCGCCCTCCCGGCTATTCGAACGGACCCCAATGAGTCCATCCGACAGTCTCGACGAGATTGCGCTGCAGATACCAAGGTGAGTTCACATTGAGTGTCAGCAAAGCTAGCTCCAAGCTGTGTGTGTGTATGTGTGTGTTATGAGTACATTGTTGAAGCACAGCAAAACTCAAACACACACACACACACAGACACACACACCTGGTTACACACAACACAAGTCGGTTACTCGTATGCAATTGAACAACTTTTTGCCTTGTGCGAACTGTGATTGTTTTGCTTTACCTCTGCTCTGGGGCCTGAGGCAGCTAACCAAACTCACAAACACCCACACACACAGACACACACCCACACACACAGACACACACCCACACACACAGACACACACCCACACTCACAAAGGCTGACAATCGTCTAGAGCCAAGCATCATTTGTGCCCTGGATTATATAACATAATATAAAGTATATAACCAAGTCGTTATTCCTTTGTATGATGTACGTAACAAGCTGTTAACGTGATTCGTTATGAGACTTGAAGAAATATGATGGCTAAGACGTACAACGAATACTCTAAGAAAGGGAAACATGTAAGCAAAAATATAATAGTTATAAATAATAAATTTATGCTGGTCAAGTTTGCAAAGGTTTTCAGCCCAGCATTTGACAAAAAAAAATAAATAAAAATAAATATATATATATATAAAAAATAAAACAACAATGGAACCAACAAATCTGTTTGTCTTATAATAGCAGAGAAATAATATATAACACAACAAAAAGAAGTCGAACTTAATATACCCTAACCAAACATTTTTTTACATACAAATATTTTAATTTTATAAAATATTACTAAATTATATATTATTATATACTTTTAAATTATTTATATATGTATATTTTTACTTTGCTTTTTTTTATTTAAACACAAATAAATTTTAAATTTTTTGCATTATTTTTTCCGCATTAAAATTCTCTAGGTTTACTCACAAATTTAATGCTCATTTGAAATTTAATATCGATTTAATTCAATGGTGGAACTTTTGTTAAAACTTCTTAAAAGCTTTTTATTAGCTCGTGTCGTCAATGAATTTATTATTTATGCGACATTCGATTTATGAATAATTGATGGCCATCAAATTTGATAAAAATGGGTAACAGACGTAAATTTAATTCACAATCCTTTGAAAGGGTATAACATGCTCAATAAGTTGCATAAGCTGCCTAATCAAAGCGAATTATACACTATATTTCATTTAATTTATTTCTTATATAACAACAGATGAGCAAGTATTACGACTTCGGGCAAAAGTTTTTTACATTGGTTTAGTAATGTAAAAAAAAAAAAAAAAATAATAATAATAATAATAATAATAATAATAATAATAATAATAATAATAATAATAAT
>NW_022045897.1:743458-764245 GCF_001654015.2 Drosophila navojoa
TAATAATAATAATAATAATAATAATAATAATAATAATAATAATAATAATTTAATTTAAAAAATATATATATTTATGAAAACTTTTTTAGAAGGTATTTTTTATTAATATTATTGCTTTTTTTTATTTTTTTTTTTTTTTATTTTTATTCCTTAACTGATTGCAATTAAAACTTAATTTATAGAAAAAATTTATATATATATCTATATGTATATTATTTTAACGACAACTAAACTCTATATCAGTTACAAGTAAGGGTATTCCCTGCATTATTTCGAGTTCTTCAACTAAAGTCTTTTTGGTGTAGCGCTCAACGTATGCCTTGAACAGACGCAACTTGTGACATCTTGATGTGCCACAATTGTCAAATGAAATTATAATGTGACCCAAAAAAACAGAAAAAAAAACAGCAGCAATGAAAAGAGCCAAATGGCTGATGGCAGAGTAAGATATATAAACATAGATATATACATAAAGATATATACTTAAGCGTGCCTTTGAGGGCCTATTCATAAGCAGGCCGTTATTTGGGGGTGAATTTGGTGGGGACAGTCTTTAATTTGACAGTTGTTTATCACTTGATGAAGAAGTCAGAATGGACGAGTTTGGAAAACCTTATGCAAAGTAGGCTTTTGCCTCTTGATTGTCACACTTGAAATATAGGAGCTGGGGGGTCATTAAACATATTTAGTTTACTCAGCTCGACTACACGCAGCAAAACTTTTGCATAAATTCCAACAAAATTATAGAGTAAATTGAACAGATTTCGGCCACAGTTTATTATACAAATCCAAGTTAAAGATGCAGATGTGTTGTGAGCGCATCTCAGCGGTGATTGCCGGCGTTTTGGTTAGCCTCTGGTATGGCAAGACCTTTGGTGATGAGAAGAAGAAGGAGGAGGAGAAGAAAGCCAAGAAGAAGTAGAGGCCGAACATTGCGCCGCATTGTTTACTTAGAAGTTTCGGACAATATCATAGCGATGCTTGCGTGTAACGAGTGAAAACTATCCAGAGCCTGAGCAGTAAACAATTTAAGCAACATATAGGACGAAGGTTGGGCTCTAAGACGTAGAGATGGCGAAAGAAATTCCAAAAAAAATACGGAAAAAGGATTCTGCATAATCATAGATTAGCATTCGGAAGTACAGTTAATCGATTGCCGATAATACGATTGAAACGCTAATAGAAATTGTGCGGAATCTTGGAATGAATGAAAATGAAAATGGAATTGGTTTCGGTTCGATCACATCGCCCATGCAAAGAACATCTGTCAAACGATTCACATACAGTTTATCGAACAACATATGATATTCAGTTCAACGCTTTAGAGTCAAAACAACATTTAAACAGCATTTATCCAGTATAAATAAATATGCCAGAGATGCGACGATCTATGTGTAGACCACAGCCGTCGTTGCTCTCGCGCTTGAATTGTAAGCCATGTAATCATGTTCTGTTCTTCATGGTTGGGGTGGGACTCGGCACACTCTTCCTGCGGAGCAAAGAACAGAATGCCGACCAGAAGGAAGAGAAAAATTAAGCCCGAAGACTGACCAGCGCATCCAGAGAGTAATCGCTATTTGTGACTGCCGTTTGCTCTACATGGGGACTCCCGTCCGTGAGGAACGGGACACGAATACATGGTTAATTCACTATTTATACCGTTGTAAATGAAACTCAGATTAAAAAGTTTCCGTATCAATGCAAATTATTCTGTGTTTTTTTTTTTTTTTATTTATTTAAATAAATACCAATTGTTTGAAGCTGGCAATGGAGTGCATTAAAGACCATAGCATTAAAAATAAAAATAAAATATTATTAATATAAAAATATATATATTTTAAAAATTCACCTATGTCTCAATCTTAATATATTTTTTCATTGAAAAAATACATAATTATTTAAAAATAAATAATAGGTGGAATGCAATATGAAACAACATTAAGAATGCAGCAGCCGGGCGTGACCCACTTCAGAATACTCTTCTTGGCCAAACACTACCAACAACCCTATTACTCGACTTTTAAATCTTTAGCTTCATATATGGACATTGCACAAAAAAGGAGAAAAAAGCATTTCGAATAATAGTTTAATCTTTTATAATTATAAATTAATACATTTTCTCTTTAAAAATAGGGAATTTGCGCTTCGGTTTTTTTTATTTTGCACATAAATTATTTTTAATTAAAATGCACTTTAAATTTAGACTTTTGTAGTAAACTATTAATTTGGAGTCACACAGTTAGCTAGCGTAAAGGCATATCCCGTTCTGCCACTATCTTATCTATTGTTTTTTTTGGACTTTTTCAATTTGGAATTTAAGTTCATCTGATGACTAAACCCAAACGTTGCTGTTCCTTGGTTAACTTAATTTTGTGGCTTTTGATCTGTTATTTTTTTCCGTCTTTCTTTTCCTGTTCCTTGGCCTTCTTTTCCTTTTCTTTTTTCTCTTTTTCCTGCTGTTCCTTGGCTTTCTTTTCTTTCTCCTTTTTCTCCTTCTCCTTCTTTTCCTTTTCAGCCTTCTCCTGTTTCTCCTTCTCCTTCTTCTCCTTCTCCTTCTGTTTGGGATCCTTGTTCGCCTCCTCCTGCGCTTTCTTGGCGCTTTCTTTAATTGCATCGATCGCCAGACCAATGCCAGCACCCACAATGAAGAAAAACAATCGATTGCAGGCCGTACAGTTTAGCTTCGAGAAAAGCGTCGGCGGCGGCCGACATGTCGGACGCAGCGACGGCGGTGGCCTACATGATGGATTGGGGCAGCCCGATTGGGGCCGCTGTGCTCCACAGTCTTTATTACACATGCGCGGGCTGGTTTCAAAGAGTGATAACAAAAAGGTTTTTGTTTAAATCAAGAAGAAAAATAAAAGTGAAAACTAGAAAATCGAATAGGCAAAAAACAGGGAAATTTTGAACAGTATTACGAAAACTCTGTGTGTAAGACTGCCTGAAAATAGTTTTGTCGACTGAACCTGATAGAAACAGCCGTACAGAAAAATGGCCTGCTGGCATCCCAGTTGGCCCAAATACAAACATCAATGTCTATGTATACTCGGAAGTCTCTGATGTCTGAGTAGTAGTATACTTTAAAGGGACTGGAGCAATACAATTATGTGATGGATATTTCTACAATCTATAAAAAAAGTTGCTTAATTTCCCTTCTACTTTGGTGGATTGCAGAGCAGGTTCTTTTATCAATACATTTTTTTTTATAAAAATATATATTTTGATTAAATTTTGATTTGCTTATATGCAAATTCCTTTCGAAAATCCAACTTTTAGTTTCAAGTTAGCGAATGTGGATAAAAAATGTTCTATGATCATACTTCTTATGCTTTACACTCTGTTAAGGAGATCAACCGGAAACATCCCATTCACTCTCTGGCTCTAAGCAAGGGCCTTCGCCGCCTTTTGGTTTTTTTTTTTGTATTCTGTTGAGCATTTTAAGCTGATCTGTTCGTGTGACGCCCATCGTTTAGGGAGTGATACGATTGCCATTCGCACAAGGAGTCTCATTCACATACACATGCTCACACGCAATTCTCTTGCATACATGCAAAGATTACCATTTGCTACAATTAACTCAGCTAAACGCTGAGGTAGACCCATAGCACATAAATACCAAAATAAAATGGTTTCTATCCCATCAAGAAAGAAATCGTTGAAGAGCCATCTATATCGATTGCTCTCTAAGTTATTTCTCTTATTTAATAATTAGAGACACCTATTTACAAGAGTTTTAACGATCTATGGCTTCAGCTTTATAACCGTCTTGCAATTCCTTTATATTTGATAACCCAGCACATAGCTAATTTCTATACAAATCAAAGAGTGCTAGTCAAAATTGATTTCAATGATTGTCTACCTAGTAGGCAGTGAATTTAGTAACAGTTTTATATTTTAAACTCTTCTGCTAACAAAATTATACGTAAAAATTTCAGTTTATCTTCTTTTTTTAATAATATTAAAATTATAAAATGGATTACACGTGGGCGGTTACATTGCTGTTGGGTTGTGTACTAGGCTTTGTAGTTGGTCTCCATTCGTAAACCGCAAAAAGAAGTAAGAGATGATTTTAATGATTAATTAATGCAGCTTGTAATCGACTCTACGCATTTTATTGAAGGTGCATGAAGAGAAATCCTTTGAATAACAGCTTTTGGCAAATAACTTTCCAGACCTATCAAATTTACGGAAAATGGTTTAAGAGGATTTTCTTGGGATTTCCCACAATTGAATGTGAATCGTAATGCTTGAACCTTAACTTAAATAAAAGACATTATTTTAACCACTATAAAATTGTTGTTGTTGTTACAAGTCTTTAGCTATGTTTCTATAACTAGATGTTCTATAAAAGCTCTTCTCTACATAAAAATTCGATAGCAATTCCAAGAATCTTTAAAGTGGTTTATTTTTCTGCCTTACCTAAAATTTACGCTAAAACTTTTCACTTTTCGAGTAGCATGCTTTGAGACGTCACTTCCCAGTCAACCCCAACGTAAAAGATCAGTTTTAAGTATTGTTCCGTGAGTATCGTATCGTTCTCTACACAACCTTTTTTTTTTTTGGATTTTCTAAATTTTGGGATTTGGTAAAGTAATCCGAGTACATAGAAGAATATAAACAGAAAACAACATGGAGAATGATTGGCTGATCACTCTGCTGGTGGGCTGCATTGTTGGTTATTTAATTGGCATTAATATTTGAGCTTCCAGCAAGTCGAGAAAATATATGAAAAATTGACATGAGGTAATGCAAAAAATAATTTTGTTGAATACAAGTAGACTTTGCTTTCTGTCTCATGCATATGTATTTCTATAGTTAAGAAATTTCTCAGAGGGGAGGCGACCTTGTTTATACCCACATTATCTAGTGTAAGACCAATTTTTTTCTGTAAGTTTCATATATAAAAAGAAAATATATAAAAAAAATTCAAATATTTATATTTAATCTCAGCCACTAGATATTCATGATGAGTCACATAATATCATATGGCCTGGGTTTAATAACGGGCTTGATGCTGTGCAAACGTTGTGGTCCACCCTAACCAGGTTACAAAATTACCGATTGAAGAAACTAAATCATTTCCTATCAAGACATATTAATCAAATATGTATAAACTAGATAAAGTGCAAAAATATTCAAAATATGTAGTATATAAGCAATAAATAATGATAAAGTATTGAGTGAAAGTATTGAATGGACATGGGGAGAATGAGAGAGAATGATAATGGTAAACTAATGACTAATGATTGAGGTCATTGGCGGAGGGAGGAGAACCTAAGCAGATCTGAGAGAAGATTCATATTCCAATTTATGTTTGCTTAAGAGAAATATGCTTTCATTTTCTTCATAAAACTGAATTTATTTTGTACAATTTTATTTTATATTTAATAAATTAGTAAACTTATCGCTTGCATTTCCGTCGCTTGCAACAAAGAATCATGCCCGCGATAAAGCCAAAGAAAAATGCGACAAGCATATTGAGTCGTTGCCTGGCAAACTGTGAACTGCAAGTTTGGGTTACAAAAGGGTAGAGTAAAGTTCTGGGACTCGAGATCTTTCTTCTGGGTCAACTCATTCTGGGCGCCATTTTAAAACCGCTGAGGAATGATAAGAACGTGAGAGCTTCTATGAAAATGAATGTGAATCTTCGAGGATTACTTACGCCGTGCTTTGCAATCAGGAAGCCGAGGATGCCGCCGACCAAAAAGGATATAAAATGATTATGCATGGCCAAAACAATTTGGAGAAAAATAAATATATATACTTTGAATTTCAACTGGAGATGCCAACTGAAATGAGAGCTGTATGAAGCTGTGTGTGGAGTGATGAATGAAAGCCTGCTGGGCTCGAGAACTGGCTGAACTAGGCCGCTAGAGGAGTATTGATTTAAAGTTGAATGCCGGCTGGATCCCAGTAGAGGCAGCGACCGTTATCAAACAGCAATTTCGATTGTCTTCGCTGTGCGTGGACCTCAATCAATTTTGGGCCAAGCTGGGCAATAAAATATACGCCCGAGCTGAATGAAACAAAGTTTTGGCAACTTGTTTTCCCACAGCAGCAGCAGCAGCAGCTGGACGAAAACTTTTACATTTATGGTCCCAAGGTGTAAGGGCATTTGGGCAGTCGGCTTTAACTGCTTGCTGTTTGTGTTTCTTCAACTTAAAGTTTACCTTTTGGCCTAATGGCCAAGTCAATTAACCTGTGCATAATTATGTAAAGGGCGTGTGGGCGTGGCCCACAAGTGTTTGTTAATTAGTATGAAAAGTTTGTTTTACTTGAGTTAAATTATTGTAAAATAGTTAAAACTCGCACATATGTGCGTGCGTGTGTGTGTGTGTGTGTGCTGGTCTTGGTGCCTTTCATTATGATTGATTATCAGGTCGGTGGTAAATGATATGATGCCGCCCATGGGGCGTTTAACAAATGATTGAGGCGTGGCCCGTTTCCGTATCGAGATGAGTTAGTTATGTATGGGCCAGCTGTCAGCATATCCGCATTTTAATCAGTCGGCTTTTGGGGTCTTACACACACACACACACACAGTCGCACAGCCACACATCTGATAAATATTTCATGATTTTCGCCTTGAGAGCTGCTCGAGTGCGTTTTGGCATAACTTAGATGGGGTTTTATCTGAATACAAACAAAGGCCAAAACCTAACCGCAGAGAGCCCCCCAAAAAAAAGAAAACTCTGCTGGTTTGGTAATTGAATGAGTGCGCCTCGTGCTCATATGCTCGCTTGGCTCAGGTTAAAGGATAAACGCCAGCGAGATTGCCTACCAAACGTAATGTTGGCTGCCAGACCAAATGATTGATGGCATTGTCAAGCCGAGCCAAAGGTTAAATTGTGTGGCCATGCTACCCAAACTACGTTTGACTAACACACATACATATATACATATACATGCATACCACGCTTAGCTTATACATACATTTATATGGGGCCAACAACAGGTACGCCCTGCTGAGTGCTGTTGGCCGCAAATTGAAGCCTTATTGATTAGGGCCATCTTTTTATAATCTGTCCTGTATCCTGACCTAGCATTCACTCAATTTGTCCAACTAGCAAAGGGTGAAATATTATATATACTATATTATATGTTTCAGTTGGGCAGCAAGGCCGCTCTCTTTCTATCAGTGACTTTGAATGATTGTAAGCCTATTCAAGGCTTTGACTTGAGGTTAAGGGCATTATTTATGAGTTTGTCATATACAATATTTGTTATTATTTTTTTTTTTAAATTTATTTTAATAAAAAAAAAAACATTTTTTTATTTATTTATTTTTTTTATTTATTTTTATTTTATTTATTTATAGTTTTTTTTTGTATGTAAATAGCAATTTTTTCGAGTTTGTTATATATTCACAGTTATTATTATTAATATTTTTTAATTATTTTAATTTTAGAAAATGTGCTATTATTATTTTTTTTTTTTATATTCATATTCAATTTGTTTTATATTCATATTTTAAATTTTGCATTTTATAAATTATTTTATAATTTTTAATTTTCATTAAGACTTTCTATCAATGATTTTTTCGTATTTAATGTTTTATGCAAAGTATTTTTGTACATAAAATAATTTAAAATAATTTATTTAGCCGAGGCATATATATATGGTTTTCTCAATTGCCATTTTTCAAAGTTTCTGAAGCTTACTTGCCGTATATTTTGTATATTAAATATGTTTCATAAATATGTATTATTTTTATATGTATTTTATTTATTTACATAAATTTTTAATTTAATTTTCTATTCCACAATTTTGTTTGATTTCTAATTTAACACATTTCGTTTATTTTTTAGTTTCATCTGCAAACATTTCGAATTTCTGTTGCTCGAAGTGATTAAAACCGTTGCCGAAGCTTTTAGCTAACAGCCGCTGCGCTCTTACGCTGTTAACAGTCGCTCTTTGTCGTTGAGCTTTAACGCAGCTGCATGCTCTTTTCGCGTTCTCTCTCGCTCTCGCCCACGCACTCGGTGTGCTGCTCTTAAGGCGAAATATAAACAAATGCCTTGCCGGCTTTTGGCGCCAATTGGCGGCAGCAGCTGTTTCTTGTTTTGTAGCCCACCACGCGTCGTCCTGCCTGTGGTGAGTTTTTGGGTTCATCGTGGCCAAGTCCGTGGGCCAGGCTCGTTTCGCCTCAGTCGTTATTCCTGTGCCGACGCGTACGAAAGCAATTGCGAGTCCTGCACCTCGTCCATTAAGGCACCCAAGAGCCAACCAGCGCGCATCTTGAACAATTCGATCGGACTCGTGGCGTGCCCGCATTCTGGCTGTGTATTTGTGTGTCTCAGTGCGTGTGTGCGTGTGTGTGTGACAGTGTGTAAGCGTGTTTTACGGTTGTGACAGGTAGTCAAAGGTGTCCATTGTTAATGGATCGTTTTGAGCTGTTTTTTTTTTTTTTTACCAAAAATAATTAAAATGTGAAAATGGAAATGAAAAAATAAATATTTAAGCAATAATCTAATATTTATGAATATAGAGAATAAATTCATTTCATAGAATGTTCAGCAATAAAGAAATTTTAAAAATAGATAACATATAAACAAATATAATAATTATAAATAAGTTTAAGTGTACATTAAATATATACATTAAATATATACAAAAAAAATAAATAAATAAATAAATAAATAAATAAATAAATAAATAAATAAATAAATAAAAAAAAAATAAATAAATTACAAACAAAAAATTATTATAAATTAAAAATTAAAAAATATATTTCTATTCATATTAATATATATCTAAAAATATATTTTTAAATAATTTATTAACATGTTATCAGGTATAATGATATTAAAACTAAATTGTAAAATAAAAAAAGAAAGCAAAAATCATGATTATTATTTAATTAATACAAATGGTTCATTCATTTGAAAATAAAATGAAATATTTATAAAAATGATGTATTAAAATGAAAATGAAGCAAAATGGATTATTTATTAATAAATAATAACATAAATAAATTAAAACATAGAAATATGTTGTACGTATTAAATTTAAAAAAATTAAAGAAATTTTTACTGAACTCACAAGAATAGTATAAATTACGCTGAAAAGAAAACCGAAAATAAAATAAATAATTTAAAGTAAGATAATTGCAATAAACTAAGGACAACGCGCCAAATAGAGAAACAGGAAACTGTTTACACAATGGGCGCTTAAAGTACATTTAGGAAAACACAATTTTCATTAAAGGAGAACCCATTAAAATCCAAAATAATTGGTTTAATTAACCCCAGCGAAGGCTGGAGGGATGCAGAAAGCAGAGACGCGGAGGCTGTTTACCTTCAGCGAACCCTTTGGCGTGCTTGTGAGCTGATTAAAGAGTTAGTTGCGATGGTTGTTTTAGTTACAGCTGTTACAACAATGACACCAGTTACAGTTACACTTACAGCTGAGACGAGCTCACCCTTTCGCCTGCTTGAGAGGGAGAGACTGTCATGTTAAGTCAAGTGTCGAGTGCACAGATAAATTGACTTTGCGTGGCATTAAAAGTTGAAAACTTATACAAAACTTTCTGCAGCTCAACTGTGTGAAGCTAACTGTTGACACGTGCCACATGTTGCAAGCTGAACTAATCACCAAATATAATATGGTATATCCAAACATGACTGCTTTTATACATATTACCCACTGTCGCCCGGGCTTTGGCTTCGCGTACAAATTGGAAATGATTAAATACAGAACAAACAGAAAGCGAAGAAATTAGAAAGGAAATGGAAAGGAGCAGAAAAAAAAGGCACAAATTGAATGCGGCTGATGGCTAAAATTAGCTGCGGCCAGGCGCTGGGTGGGTGGGCGAGTGGGTCAGCTGCTGACCGAGATCCAGGCCCACGTCTGGTGGCCAACATAATTGAGTTATTTAACTTGGATTCAGTCACTTTATTATTATTAAATGGCTGCTGTGACGACAAGCTGTAGCTGTTAATGGCGGCACATAAGAATGAAGCTTGTCACATAAATATGGCGGCGGCATACGTGTGTGTGTGTGTGTGTGGGCGCCTAAGCGCCGCAATGATTGTTTTAATGGCTACTTGAACGGAAATTAACTGACAAGAGCAGATAAATAAATACCAGAGACAGTCAGAGAGTGAGAGACTGAAAGAGCCAATGCTGCGCACTTTCGAGACGGCTTTACTTGAGCGCTGACAGCTTGCCATTTGGGCCACTCAAGGGCACACACACACACATACATACATGCATGCATGTATGAGACCTTAAAGCTGTCGCACAGATACACAGCACAGCTAGTCAGGCATAAAATTCACACACACACACACACATATTTAAAATATTTCATGTATTTGTACAAATATTTGCTCATTGAAATGTCAAATAAGCTAATTTCGCATACAAGTCTAATCCTTGCACACGCACACACACGCACACTCATAAATGACAAACAATTTCATGAGCAGATAAGCAACAACAACAACAACAACAACTTCTAATTTTGCACATGCAAATTGCCAAATTGCCTTTTGGCCTAGAGGCAAGCAAGCAAAATAATAAAAAACTCTCAGAGAAATTTCCAATGTGTGCGCATTTAAATTAGCATAAAATTTATTCGCATAAACAAACGAGCCATAATGCCAAAAATCTTAAGAAAAAGCTTTAAATTGGCAAAAAGAAAAAAAAATAATAATAATCTTGAATTAAAGTATTTGATGTGAAATATTGAGGCATTGCAAAGTGAAATAAAAGTCTAGAGAGTGCAAAAGTGTGGCAAAAAGGAATTTTCCCTTCAAGTTTTCCCTTTCTGCCAGCAGAGCTAAAAATAAAGCCAAGCAATTAAGTTGGCCAAAATGTTTAGAATGCTGGAAGCTGCTTTTTGTCGTACAACAATTTTTGAAAGGTAATAAAAATGTTGAAGTTTTATGCAGCTCAAGCAGCAGCCCAAGTAAAGGCGATGGGATTGTGTGCCTTAGCTGGCATTCAGAAGCTCAAATTAGTGTGGCCAAAGCGGGACTTGAGCTATGTTTTATGCACGTTGAGTGTGGCTAAAATGGATATAAGGACTGCCAGAATGTTTGTAGGAAAAGTATGTGTATTATGGAGTTGAACTGAATAGTAGATGTGTGTGGAATAGATCCTGGTGAGAATCTGGCTAGCATTATTCAAGCTGAAGAAAGCTAACTGCGGAGAAAGGACTTGATATATTTAGCTGAAATAATTCTAGTTGACTAGATCTAGCTAAATGGTAAAAATCGTAAAATAATAATTCATTACTAATACTTACTGTAACTTCCAATTCAAATGAATAAGCTTACCCCATTAAAATTTCTTTACGGCAGCTTGCGCTATTATTTATCAGATTTCCCAGTCGAAAGTTTGAGTGCTGTAAAAATCGTTGTCAACCAGGCCATCATAAACAGCTAACAAACACGGTTGTTAAACATTTGAAATGAGCTTTTAATTACAATATTAATTATGTAGATAGGTTTAACGTTCAGTGCCAGTCCCGCTCTTTGAGCTGCGCTCTCATAATAAAACTCCAAGTGACTCCAGCTAAAGCCCGTTTCAGATGCAACTGAAAATGCCAAATGAATATTTTTTATGAGTTGGTAAATACTTTAATAAGGGCTATGGATTACCCATCAAGATATCAAGTATAAGGTTTCTTTCGTTTTGCTGTTAATCGTCTAAATTTAGCTATTAACTAAAGAAAGGGATGAGCTAACTGTTTTTTCATCCCACTCACTCACTTATGACTTCATTTAGATCAGAGCCCACACACGCGCTTCAGTCATAAACAATCACTTAAGTCGTCCTGGCCAGACCTTCACCTAGGCCACATGTGTTGGCCATTTCGGTTTTTACATACGCTCAAATGCACGCACAGGCGCCATAAAGCGCCGCAGCGAAACAATAGAAAGACGAGGAAAAAGGCAAAGGCAAAGGGGAAGGAGTAGCAGCAGGAGCTGGAGCAATGCCTGCTAAACGCTTTGTAATGCGCTTTTGTGTGTGTATGTGTGTGTGTTCGCTCTGTTGTTTGAGTTGTTTGTCCAAGTGCCATTAAGCTGCTCAAGCGATAAATTCGCTGCCTACTTGAGGTTCGCTTGAGTTTTCGCTGCTTCTGTTTTCGGCCTGTTGTTTAGTCCGCACTTTACACATTTTCACATTTCTCTCACTGAATACCCAGTGGGGAATTGCTGTTGAGCGGATATGATGTTGAACTGTGGCTGTATATAGGATATAGGAGAGATGTGCGCTGGGCATTCCATTAATTTATTAGGCATTAGATTTTATTATGAAATTAAAACTGATTTATATAGATAAATGCTACCTTTAGCTGTCGTAAACTATTTTTTTTTAAATTTTCTCTTTTTTGGATTTTTCAGTTTTAATACAAAGAAAAATATATTGATTGGCTACAGTAACAGCTAAATGAATCGAGTTCAGAACTTCAATTAGATTTTCCCTCTGAGTGTAAAGATTTACATAGTCCAAATTTAATACAAATATTTGAGTGTGTTTATATATAAGTATTTTGAGTCTACTACCTATTCCAAAATTTATATAAAATGTTAAAGTTCCATTTATTTATATACATTTATTATCTCTTTATTATTATTTATCTCTTTGACCCTTTTGGCGAACTTTTCCCTTACTTTTATGACTTTTGTGCATACCAAAGTTTACACTTTATTCTGCCAGCTCTGCAAGGCTATTGCTCTTAGTGCACATTGCTCTACGGGGCATCGTTTGGCTCGGCATACTCGGCATCCATCAACCATCAAGCTTGTTACATATATTTTTCCTTTCTTGATTTCTCTGTTGCTTTTCTGCTGCAGAAAGGTCGCGTGCGGTTTTGGCCAAGTTTAGAGCATTGATTTATGTGAACAGCTCCGGCGTCTGTTGCTCTTTCGTTGGTTTTTTCTTGTTTCTGCTTCTTCTTCTTGGGGGCATTCGCCTGCGGCACCGTAATGACGTCATTTGTGTAAATTGCCCATCTAATAGCTGGCGATTGCTTCCGCACGATTAAGTGCAGCTCTCTCTCTAGCCCTATATGCTAAGTCAGCTGACAAGCGAGAGAAGAGACTGAAGAAGCAGCAACAGTTGGCAGTTGGTTGGGGGCTCTGTGAGCCATGTCCAAATGTTTGCTCATATTTTTTTTTATCCATGGCAATTTCTGAGGCAGCTGTGGCACGAGTCGCGCCCAGTTTGGTTGACGCCCGCTTTAAACTGTTGCGCCCAGTGTGTCGGGCAAGGCGTGCCGCCTGTTGCCAGCTCTCCGCCCGCCCTCAGTTGGCTGCCTGCCAGGCATTTGACACGGGGCACGCAAGTTGGCAAGAACTTTCTTGTTGATGTTCTTGTTCACTCGTTTTGTTGGCTCGCGTGGGAAATGCCAATGTGGCATTACGTTCTGTTTATTTCCTGCTAACTATTCGTAATGCTAATTTGACCATTTCGAAATTCCCAGCGAACTGCATCATACTCCCATTCAGTTCAGTTCAGTTCAATGAGCTGGCAGCGGGAAATGTGCAGCTCAGCTACCGAAATGATAAACCCATCAAAATGCCACATTTCACAATACATAAAGGTTTATATTTATATAGTATATATGCTCTGATATAGCTGCATTTACCATTCTTATATAGCTTATCAGATTTGTGTGCTGCACATAAAACAAAATCATGCCATAAAGCTGAGTATATGCACAAATCATAAAACAAAAGCCCGTAGCGCATTTGCAATCAAAACGAGATGAGCGCTGTGAGCCAAAGTGACTTATAGATGCGCTTTAGTTGGAGGTTTGATTGGCAAAACGAGTGCCTTGAATAATATGAGAGAGAGAGAGTTAATCTAAAAAAATACCAAGAAATACCATAAAATATATACTAAAATGTGGTTGCCTTGGTCTGCTTGTAGTATTATTAGTATTTTTTAAAATATAAAAAAATATATAATGTATGCAGTAAAACAAGATAAATTCAGCAGTTTTGCTTAAGTTAATAAATTTAATTTATTAATATATTATGTATACATTTATTCCGTATGTATAAATAAATATTTAAATAATAATAATAATAATTAATAAATATTTCTTTTATACATTTTGCTTAAATACGATTTAGTAATTTTTTTGTACATTACCATTTATTTAATTATTTTTATTTTTATTTTTTTTTTATATATGTATATATATATTTTTCAACTTTCTGTTAGACACAATTTTTTAATTCCAGATATTTGTATATTTTAATCTAATATTAGATACTGAGGAAATAATGTAAAGTCTGGTATAATTTTAACAAATAACAAATATTTCTCAAATATATTTATTTCGTCCGATTGAAGTTAAACTCACAAATTTTAAATTGAAAATTTGTTGGAAAAAAATTATTATTTTATTATAATTATTATTTTGTAGATATTCATATTTATTACTATTTATTTATGAATATAATATTATTCAATTAAATACAAATACATATAAAAAAGAAAAAATCAAATCAATACCAAAAGCTTTTCATATTAAAATTAATATATACAGTTCTTATCACTTCATAGCAAAACAGAATAAATATACATATAAATATATATGAGAAAATCGTTCATAGATAGATCAGTTGCATATGCTGTCTACTTAAAGCAGCCGCAAAAGCCCTTCAGATTTGAGTGGTTAACCCGAATGGAGGTTTACGAACTGTGACGTCCTTTGTGAAGTGGACTTCCGCGAGCACTCAGAGTTCGTTCGTTTGGTTCGTTGGCGGGCGGTCAATGCTGCCGAGTGGCAACTGGCAAAGGTCACGGGCTAACAATGCCACTGAATTAATTTCGTGCTGTAGCTGACTAGCGTTCTATGCAAATGGCAGGCGAAACAAAGGCTCAGAGCAGCGCCCAAGTAACGAGACGCAGCTCCCGAGTCCCGAGTCCCGAAATGAGACAGTTGAGAAATTATTTACATTTTATGTGCGCCAAATTGATTTGTTGGCTAGTTTACAACCATGTTATAGACGAGGGAATTGTTTGACTTGCAGTTGAATGCAGAGGAAAATGTTTTCGAAATGCTTGTTAGGAAATTTCAAAATGTTTGCATACAATTTTAGGTAAAGTTGAGGCAGACAGCAGCTGGCTGGCTGTGTCTCTCTCTCCCTTTCTCTCTCTCGCACTCTCTTGCTGCTGTCCAATCGATAAACTTAATGAGCCATGAGCGCACCGGGCACAGAGACAAACATTTCTTCTTCTAAAATTAACTGCCATGAACAAGTTGCACAGAAATAACTCATACGCCACATTGTGCACATTCTTCGACCCGCCATTATTTTAATATGTTCGGAATGCAAGTGTAATTTGGCTGAGTGCAAGTCGCGTTATGATTGATATGATAGCGGTGCAGTGAAACCCTAACAAATTGCAGCTGTTGCAAATATTTTGTGACTCTCTCTGTGGATACGAATTCGTCATTATGTTTTTATGTGAAACACATTTCTCTATGTTATGTAGGTCAGCTATTTGGGGCCTGTGCGGCGTATACTTTATTTTGCTATGCCTAGCTGAAGGTGTCATATATATACATACATATATACTGTATATATAAGCATAGAAGTAAAAGGTACTTAATGTAATTGAGGCACAGTCATGTGTGTAAAAACAAGCAACCAACAAGGAAATAACAACACAATTTTCCATGAAATGCTAACATTTAGTGACAACACTCACAAGCACACACACACACACACAGACATACACTCATACAGATACATTTATAACACACCCATTAAATACACAGCAACAACATAAAGCATAAATACGCTGCGTATACTTAATGCGCGTGTTATACTGGATAAACTGACTGCCGCCACACACACACACACACACACACACACATACATACATATAGAGAAAGAGAGCGAGAGAGAGAGAGAAAAAAATATGAACAGGACGGGGCGTCACTCATGTCATGCTCGAGTTATCAAAACCAAAAAGTACTTCAATTAATCACAGGAAATTCGTCAATTATTCAACACTTGACAATGACTCAAGCAAATATTGTACACAATATGTAAATTGCATTCAGCTTTTGTGACCACAAATACCCTGTGTGTGCGTTGCGAGCTGACATCGAATGGCTATGATGAAGCGGCAAAATGTAGGTGTTTTGATTGCGGCAAATATATGTAAACGTTGCACAAAGTCAGTTGATTTGGTATATATGTATATATATCCAAGATTTTTGCTTTTTTATGTATATATAGTATGTTTTTAAGCTTTTCCCTTGTTTATTTATATATCATTTTATATATTTTTAAAATAATTTGCATAACTTTTTGCTTCAGGCTTAAATTTTTTATATATTTATTTCCAGCAAAGCGTTTTTATATATTCCATATCAAATATATATTTGCTATATATATATTCATTAATTTTTTTTATATTAATTAACTTCCTGAAAATAATTTAAAAGGCGAAAAAATAACAAAAGCAAGATTTAAAATATTTTAAATGCTTAAAAAATGTTTCTGATAAAAAGCGGTATAAGCTTTACGGAAAATATTGGACATACATTTCCATAAATTTAATAAGGAAAATTGCTTTGATTTAAAAATATTTAATATTTGTTCATGTTAAATGAAGAGAATTGTTAAATTTGGTTTTATACTTTTTCAATTATAATATATCATATCACTTTTGCAAAGAACGTAAAATAAAATATATAAAATAAAGTATTTGTTCATATATGAAAGTAAATCAGCTATTTAATAGATTTATGAAATTAGATTAGGAGCAAATCATTAGGTAATTTCTATAAATATAGCCATAATTAATTATGCAGCAAATAATTAATTTGAGCGTTAAATGTATGGCATACCAGCATCGAAAGCAATAAGAATGATATATAAAATATTAATTGTTCTACATATGGAACTCCTTTCCAAATAAATCTCTCTACGCATTGCTTCCTCTTGAGTGCTCGCATTGCTATTGATAGCGACCTACTTGGGGTCGAGGCGACTTCAAGTTTGTGACTTTTTAATTGCCAAAGCTCAGAAAGATTTGGCTAAAAAAATATGCATGGATCAGCTGCCAATCGATACGTGACTTTGTTGGGGCAGGGTTAGCCGGCGATTACAAGTTGTATATTCATTTCGTGTTGTTGTTGCTGTTGTTGCTTTTTAATTGAAAAGGTCGCCTGGCTTGAGTAAAGGGCAATAAATTGCAGCTGCTTGAGACAGCAAATTTAAATTGAATATAAAGAAAATAGCCAGCAGGCAACGGGCAGCGGGCAGCGGGCAGAGCAGGCACAAGTTAAAGCGCTTACTCCTTGCCCAGTTGTGGCCGTTGGCTCTCTAGAGCTTAAACGGGATCCAAGCCGTAAGCCAAAAGCCATTAGGTTCAAGACAAAACCACAAAATGTTGCTTAGCCATTTAAACAGCTGCTATTGACTACGTCGCCGACCTTGTCTCTGTCTCCGTCGTCATCTTCATCTTCGTCTCCAGCCAGGCGTCTCACAGTGGACAAATTGTACGCAGTCGGTGGCATTTGCGTTTTGATTTGATGCTCGACCGTTTGCCAGTACTTTAGTCATTTATCAATATGTCACTTAGTTGCTTTCGTTTCGTTCCAAGTGCTCGTTGGGATCACGTCTGATGACTTTGACTTTGACATTTGCGGCACACAGCAAATTCGCTGAGTGTCAAAAATCAAGAATCAAATCAAATAATTTGCATTGTCATGTTGCCCGGCGTCAAATTGTCTGCATTACGTGCCCTGTTTAACACCAAAAGACGTTGCTGCAGACGATCTTTCATATATATACATATATATATGTTTTTTCCACTGCTTGCAAAAATACAAAATATTGTTTGCAGCAACTTAAATATTTATGATGCTCAACTTATTTATGGCATTATAAATATTTGACACACATTTTTCACATTTCTTGGGAGTAAATGACAGCTCTTGAAGGCCACTTGTATGGAATGCTGTTATATTTTAATAAAATAAACTCATTAGGGTCAGGGATAGAGGTCCTTAAAGGTTGAGAATAGTTGAACCAGAATTAATAAATGTAATTTTCAAAGTTTTCTTTTCAAATACATCTTGAAAAATAAACATAATTAAATAAAAATAAAAATAAATTAAATTAAAAAAAAAAAAATTAAAAGAAAATAAATATATATAATTTATAAAAATATATTTAATTCATCGAAACTATTTTAAAGTTAAATAAATAAAATATATAAAAATATACCAAATTTTCAAAATTAAAAAAATAGAATATATATATATAAATACATAGATATTGAGTTATCTGATCTGCTCTCTCCCTCTGTCTTTCTGTCTCCCTCTCTTCGCTTATCTCATCCCAACTATTTTAATAAATCCTTTTATTTCCTCTTGCCACTTTCGCTTAATACATAGGCATAAATAGCTTTACATATGTCTTCATAAATATTAACATGACTGACAAAAGGCCTCATTGAAAAGCTTACGCCAATTAAAATGGCTATAAATTAATTTGACATTATAATAGTTAACAGGCGGGCGCGCTTAAACAATGTAATAAATGACCAGAAAAAGTGATTAAAAGCATTAATAAAAAATATGAGTTAATATTGATAAATTTAATGGAATTGTAATTAAAACATATACGTACATATATATATAAATGACCAAAGCTTTAAAATGTCGAGAGCGAAATCAATTTTGTTGCATATAAATAAAGTAAATGGAGCTGACAATGACATGGGTTGCATTTGACAATTAAATGTGGGTAGACTTTACTGAGAGGATATTGAAAAGGAATTGGCCAGAGTGCATGACTAAAGAGGGTCTGCCTCTTAGTGAAATAAGAGTACTTAGGCCTTGTCAAGCTGCTGTATAAATAATAGCTAAAGTCTCTTAAAGCTTCGACTGCTTCGGAGTTACCTTAAGTACACTTTAAGTTTTCTCTTTTGCTGCATATTCAGCATTCAGTTGCGGCTTTAATGAACTTAAATCTTCAAGCTGTTTACTACCTCCCATCCAGCTGGCATAAACTTAGGGCTTCAGCTTTCAGCTAGTGTCATTGCAGCACTAACAATTACGCTGCGCCCATTTGTCGCCTTCATTTCAAGGCTGTAACGCCAATAAATTTATTAAATGTCCAAAGTGCAAACAATTGACAATAAACGCGCACGCACACACACACACACACAGACATACCCATAAAGAAAATCATATTGAAATCTGTTAGTAGAATAGGAGTGTTTGTGTTTGTGTATCTGAGTGTGTGGGCATGGCGCTGCGTTCTGTATTGCGTGCTCAAACAACAAATTAATTACAGGCAGGGCAATCAATTTTGATTAAAGTAAGAGTGCGGAACTGTCAGCCAACTGTCTTAAAGTCTATTTGGCCAACATCGTGTATTCCGCTTAGAGACGCCAACCAATCGTATCAATTATTAAAGCCAACTCCAATGCAATCGATAGTGATGCATAATAGAAGAGCAATAGATCATCATCATCATCATCATCATCATCATAAAGAAAATCAATTGAAAATTGTTAGCGCATCAAAGTGACTCTCAATTAGAGCTAAAAGCGTTGCAAAATAGAGCCAAACAGCCGTAAAACCGCTTACATTTTCCTCTAAATTAATTTAGTTATAAAACTGTGAAATATTCAATTCACACATACAACTGGGTGTATGTGTGTCTGTGTGTGGGCGTGCATGTGTGCGGCTTATGTGCGTGTGATATATAATTGAAAACGACTGGCCAATGGATCATCTATTATGCAATATGGCGGGCAACAGTCGCAACTCGTCCTACAATTGTCTCTCATCATGGGATTCCTATGATCGTATACCCAGGTATGTATTGGCAGAACTGAACTGAAAGCCACTCAGCTGGCGTTGGCGCTGGCGTTGGCGCTGGCGTTGGCTATGGCGTTGACTGCTGCAAAATCAAATTACGTATACGCAGCGTTGTCGTTAATTCAATTTTTCTTCCCTCTCCTATCCAAATATTGATTTTTAAAGCATTGCGTTACGCTGCGCATCCAAAATGTAATAGAAAATAGAAAAGCATTTAAGTAGCAATCAACAATAAATTGATTGCCATTAGCAATCAAATCTAATCAAATTTCAACTAAAAGCACACACTCACATCAGAAGAGACACTAATAGTGTGTTAAGTGTGTTTGTGTGTGTATGGAAGTGTGTGTGTGTGTGGGTGCCAAGTGCTCGAGGCGCTTTAGTTGTTGCCAAAAGTTATTTTTAGTTCATTTTATAATTACATTTGTAGCTTGCAGCTCAGCTCAAATTTAACTCAGCTGAAAAGTATGCTATGATATTTTTGTTAATAATTAAAGTATTTGAATTTGTAGTTTGATAATTTATTATTAAGCAATTTATTAATGTCTGACCATATATATAATATATTTTAAATAATAATATGGTAATGAGGTTTTATTTAATGAAAATATTTATAGTTATTGTAGTGCAAAAAAAAAGCCTTTTATGAATTTATGTCTACTTTATAGGCCTCAGATTTTTTTATAAATATTTTTCAGAAATTTATTTTATTTAAAAATAATAATAATAAGAATAAAAATAATGTAATACTAATTTAAAAAAATATATATATATAATTCTAAGATATTTAAAATTTTTCACATATTTATTTAAATAATATTTAATGCTCCTTTTTTCATTATTTTTCTTTGCTTTTATATGAAATAATGTATATTTTAAATTTTCTGATTTTAATCAAAATTTAAATGCAGTTCTTTATATTTTCTAAAATATTATATATATATATATATATATATATATATATATATATA
>NW_022045897.1:764255-778895 GCF_001654015.2 Drosophila navojoa
TATATATATATATATATATATAATATTTATATTAAAAATATATTCCATTGAATTCCTTTACATATAGAAATATTGGCAATCTATTTGTAAGTTATTCAGCCATATTTTGCATTCAATATATTTTTAAATATTTTCATTATTACCAAGAAAAGCAAATATCTATATATTTTACTTATATATAAAAAAGAATAGCTGTTACTCTGCTGCTCCTATTTGTGCGTGGCGCAGCTACTACAAGAAAAAAACTTTTCAACTATTGTTTTTAAAGCACTTTAATTTGATTAAATTAAATATGACGTAGGGGACTACGACTAAAGTTGGAAAAAAACTGTCGAACTTTTGGGTTTGCTTCTCCAGTGTGTGTGGGTGTGTGAAAAGGGAAATTTATTTCATTTATTTAGATGGCTGTGAATATAATTGGATTTTGGGTATTAATATAAAAAATATGCACATACATATATGTATGTGGATTGAACGCTTTAAATATGTATTGGTAGCCGCATTGGGAAAATCAATGCTAAAAACTTTTCGATTGACATGGACAAAGAGGCGAATAACAACAGCTTGTGCATAGTATATGAAGATTTTTTTTATGATGGAATCAATATGCATACGTATGGTTGAATGTTGTGCAAATATTTGCTAAAGCAACGACAAATAATTGAGAGAGAACTAAAGTTGGCACACAACAAAAAAGTTTGTGACAACAATTTGCTATATATGTACAGACATATATAGTATATCTGCTCCATATATGTGTTAATGCTTGTTAAGGGACAATAGTGCGTATGCATAATGTGCGTAGCTCATTTAAAATGATTGCATGCAGTTGTTTCGCTCATCAAGTGCGCGTTGAATTAAGGGTCTGGCATCAATTTGCGGACTACGATGGACTTTTTATACTCATCCATGAAAGTCAAGTGAGCATATTGGTTTAGTGTAAAATCTACTTTGCTCTCCTTGGGCTCATGTGAAATGAGAGACTTTAGCAAACCTTGCGCCATGAATGAGTATGCTGCGGTCGATACAACCCAACTGCAACGCTTTCACTTGATTTCGCTTATCTCTTATGTACTCTTACTTCTGCATTTTGGCACTTGCTGTAGCACTTATTATAATGTTTGCCTTGTGGCACAACAAATTGCGCGTTAATGTGTTTTTGTTGCTTCGTCATTTGATTAGAGCGTCAAATTGAATGTTGATATTGAATTTAAAGCAGAGCCTGCGGCGCCACTAGCAGCACCTTGCCCGCACCTAGATAGGCCTTACAAATATATACATATATATTGTCTTTACCTTTTATTGATTTTTAAATGTGATTTTCGTTATTCGGTCTCTTCTGCCTCGTCTGCTAGCTGCTCTCACATTTCTATTAGCAGCAGCGCCCAGATTTGATTACAAAACTTGATTAAATTTCACTTTGAACGAACGAACGAACGGTATATTTTTTTCTCCTTAAAGCAAATTTTTCGCTGTGCAAAGTTGCGGGACTCGAAATCAAAGCGGGCCCGTATGAAATACCTGGCATAACAATGAAGCGGCTTTTGTTGTCCACACAAAAGCAAGCACAGCACAAAGACCTTACATCCACGACATGGTCAAACAACAAGCTCACGAAACGAGTTGTGCTCAAAGGCGGCCGTTGCGATGGCTCGAAATCCAATTGAGTAACAGCCAACAACATGCTTGATGGTCTTGATGACGACAGGGCGTCGCTTTACGTTCAGGTCCATCAGTTCAGTCCATCTAGCTGCTGGCCCATTAAGCAGACGCACGACCGAACTGAGCTGAGAAGGTTATAAAACAAAGGAGCGCATCCTCCTTAAAATCATCCAGCAGTATTTTGGTATTTTTGCGTAAAGTGCTGCGACGCGTTGATTGCCCAAAGCAATTCACATTGATTGCGGCCCATTAAAACGTGCAGAGGAGCTTTTTACAGTCGAGAAACTAAATGCAGTTAAAACTCGCCGCGCTCATAATTAAAGCCGCAGCGTAGATAAAAGTCAAGCACTGAAAATTATTTAATGGCGTCTGCATGGAAAATGCACTCGTAGCTACGATTGAGGTCAGCTTCAATGCATGCGTTTTGGAAAATTAAAAATAGAGTAGATATATTATACAGATATCTATAATAGAGTTGATATATTATACAGATATCTATAAAAGATATTGCTGCTGAATATTATAGTAAACACGAAACACAAAATGCACGAAATATTACTCTATGGCCGACAGAGACCAAAGGATCTACTCAATTTATCTAATTAAAAGTGTTGTGGCTAATGAATATTTATTTTGAATAATTGCAGAAAAATAATCATAAATTGAGTAAAAAAAAAAATGATAATTATATTAAAAAAAATAAATAAAAAAATATATAATCATAATAATAAGAATAATAATAATATAAAAAATAAATATCAATAATAATAATAATAAAAAAAATTTAAAAATATATATATTTATATTATTGAGTGGTTTACATATTATTATTATTAACAATAGGTGTTTATATATTTATATAAATACGTAGTTGTATTATTATTTTTACAATTAAAGAATATATTTCTATACAGCTTTTATTTTTATTTTTTTTTTTTTCAAATTCTAACTTTTCTGACTAGTTTTAATATAAATATTATATGCGCCACATCTTAAAAGTAATACCACTCTTTGCTAGAGTCACATCTAAACACATTTACACCTGTATTGTCTTACATTTGCAATCGTGCTTAAGATTTATTTTACATTTTTATTGGCTGCTCGCTGCAGCTAAGTGATGGCATTTTTATTACGAAGCATTTAGGTTTGTGGCATACTGCGTAGGTTGTTGTATTCCTTTTTATATCAAGTGTTCACACTAAACACTGCTGCCAGTAGCCTAAAGAGGCTTGTGGCTTGTAATTTGACAGCTTCGAAATATTGATAAGAATCATGTTTCAAGTGTGCAAGGAGCACCACTTTATATTAAGATTCTCATAAGCTTCAACTATTGCTTAAGTTTTTTATATTGATATTGTTTTTTTTTAAATATTTAGATTTACTGTAAAAAAAATGTACAAAAAATGGGATTGAAATTTACAAATATTAATTTATTATTTATATATAATAAATTAAAATCAACTCTAATCCAAGGAAATAAAATTAATTTAATTTAATGAATTAAATATATTTAATTGAATTTATATGCTAACATATGTATTATAATAAAATTTATATTATTGAAATATATATATTATTATATTATATATATTATATTAAATTAAATGATATATATTAAATTCAACCAAAAGCAACGTCAATTCATTTTCAGTTGCTGCACGACAATAAAAAACCAGTCGGTAATTTTTCAGCTGTCGCTCTGCCATTTCATGCTCGTTCTTTGCAGAAAATTCAGCGCCTTTGTCGTGTAAAATATATGAAAAGACGAAATGCTTTATCCGCCAGAGAAATTGATTCGCTTTGGCTAAACTGTTGCATTTAGTGTAATGTAATGTCATCAAGCATCAAGCGGCGGGTGTCATTGCACCGACTCTGAATGTTTGTTGACATTTTCAGCTACTTTTTGTTTGGGAAGTTGGCCAAGTTGGCTAAGCTGAGCTGTAAGCTGTGTGCTGCGAGCGAGGCCAAACATCAAAGTGGCCTCGGGTTCAATTGCTGCTGCTGAACTTTGGCATTGTTTGGCCCCGAGAGGAATGTGTCAAAAGTGAGCATTCAAGACGATTCGCAGCATGCGTGAGCTGCTCGCCTCTCGCCTCTCGCATACAGCATAGTTTGAGCAGCAGCAGACGCAGCTGCAAATGACGCTTCTTCTGCCGCGTTCATTGGCCGAGTGGAATGAACTGAACGTCAGCGAATTTCCGTCTGGCTCTATCGCCAGGTCAGAGTTGATTGTGTGCAGCGCTTGGATGTGGCACGTCGCTGTGCGGCTGCACGAACTTGCTGTGCCATAACTGATTGGTCACCACCGAGCGCCAAGTGCTGAGTGCTGAGTGCCTCCACTCGCCCACACGGGTCTCATTTATTCCGGCTTGCCACGCTTTTATCTACGCTCGTCCATTAACCTTGGCCTGCATACGCCAGCCGGGGGAGGAGCTCACTCCCGAAGCACTGAGCTGCTTTTGTGTGTTCATAATTTTACTAACTAGCTGCCAAACAAAGCATCAGGTTTGCATTCAAATGAACGCTTGTCCATTTCGACTCCTAAAGCACTGTGCACGCTTTAATTACTTAGGCAGACAGACCCGACAGACGGAAGGACAGACGCGCTTAGACTGAGGGCAGTCAAGTGTTTGAGCAATGTCTGCTTGAATGTTTTGCTGAATGTTTGCCAGGCACTCGTGAGTTATGGTCAAAGCTGAAGCAATTTACATGCTAAACTTGAGATACAAGATACTTGCAAGCTGCAACTGTGAGATACGTAAATAGTTATATGTATATATACATATACATATATATTATGTCTTGCAGCTGGCTGCATTGCAATTTTAGTGCTCAGCATTCAGCATTCAGTTTTGGAGCCCCGTCATGCTGTCAGCTGCAGTGGAATTGCCAGCTAAACGTTGCTCATACGCCACGTTGCACACGCAATGTTTTCCTTTAGCACTGGCGAAACAGATGTGCCAATAAATAAAGAAGTGCTGGAAGATCAAGTTACAATGACATTGGGTGGATGAAGTGAAATTTAACAAAGCATTGTATATATATATTTTTATGAAAATTTGATGAATAATATATAAATCATATTCTATGTATATTGTACCCGAATTTGACATACAAAAAATATATATTGAAAAAATAATATATACAATATAAGCTGCCATATAAATATATTTGATAAATAAGTAAATGAATAAATAAATTGAAATTTCATAAGCATAAAAATAATATATATAATTAAAATAAAATTTATTTTAATTTTTTTTATTGGGTGTTGAGTCCAAACCTGTCTAAAATATTCTTTGACTTGCTATTGATGTCAAATTATTATTATAATTATTTTTATTTTTTTTTATATATACATATTTAAGTAAAAATTTCTTAAAGTCTTTAGTACTTATAGCCAACCTCAAGCTTTTAGCCCTTGGTAGAGCTCAGTTTTCGACTTGTTAAAGCCTTAAGTGTTGGTCAACAATTTAGCTTGTCTTTGAAGCTGTTAAAAGCAGCTTTCACTTATCGGCTCAACTACAGTTGAAACTTTTCAGAATTAATCCACATAGCCAAGAGCAGCTAACAGCAAGTGCAATTGGCAGTTCATTTACAATGCAATTGCAGCTTTTATTGGCGTTGAGCGTTGCTGCTGTCAAGAGACAGAGAAAGAGAGAGAGATAGAGAGAAAAGACTATGCACTGACAATTTAATATGTACTAGACGGGCACACGTTGCTCTGCTCTGTTTAATGGAAAATGCCATGACAGACCGTTGTGGCAAGTGGAAGGCGGCGAGGCAAGGGACTGGCTGCCAGGGGCAACGCAAGCTGCGGCCGGTGTCACTTTATGGTCCGTATAATGTGATCAGTAAGCGCATCAAATTGCCAAGTGCAGCATCATCATCAGCTCAATTGTCATTTTTATCGCCAAACGCAATGCTTGGCACAATATAAACTAATTTGTTTAGCTCTGGAAATGCGCTTTGCATTTGCTAATAGGCTTAACGAATTCAATCATATTTTAATACAATTTTTCCCTCTCTATTTTTGTTGTCTTTGCAGAGTGCGCGTGGAGTACTATGTGAATGAAAACACATTCAAAGAAAGACTGCAACTCTATTTCATTAAGAATCAGCGTTCAAGTAAGTATTTGCAATGGAAATGAAGATGGTGCTACGACTAGGTGGGAGGGGATAGAAAAGGATAGAGTATACTCTTTGGGGCAAACAAATTTGATTTACTACGTGATTTTCTTAATAATTTAGTGGTGCACAGTAAAAGCAGACTAAGATAAACTTTATACTAAAGAAATACCGATTTTTCTACTTTTCATGAAGAAATTACACATAATTAAATATTTTTTGAATTAATATATTTCTATATGTCATTAAATTAAATATAAAAATATTATTATATATTATGTATGAAAATATATATAAAAATATTTCAGATATATAAAAATAATTATTTATTAATTTTACAATTAATATTTATATATATATATAAAAAAATATTTTATAAACGGAATTCAAAATTAAATATTTCTCTTGCTTAAGCTTGAAATTTGCTAGAAATGATTCCAAGCTCATATATTATTCCCCAAGATCTCCAATATACTGTACTTTCACGCAAGTCATCTCAAACGAGTGCCCACTGTACTCAACTCTGGCCAGACAGACTGACCGACTGGCCGACATAGAATTCACGAATGTAAATAAACTTATGGCAAAGCGATTAAAGTTTTCGTAGGCCGCACAAACAATTAAATCAATTGGAAAAACAGCCGCAAGAAGAAGCAGAAGGGAAAGCAACAAACACAGCAGCAACAACAACAACATCAAAAAAAGGCGAATTGCCTATGTAGTGGCAGACGCAATATACTTGAGTAAATATTGATTTGGTTAGGAAATAATTGTGCAGGTAAACAGGTTGGCCAGGTAAATAGGTAGATTGGTAAACAGTCAAAAAGCTGGCAGTTGGGTTTATTTTTGTCTTCGCTTTGCTGTTGCTGTTGTTGCTGTTGTTGTTGGCTGACCACGTCGCAGCTGAACTAAACGCACCTGCCTACGCTATTTAGCTATTTGACCCAAATTTTGTTTCATTTTGTGTGTGTGTGTGTGTGTTGGTTTTTCTATTTCTGTTCCACTTTCTCTTTCAAGGCTTACGCATACGAATTGCCGATTTATTCCTTAAGTTACTGTCGTGTGTTCTCTACATAATACGTGTGATATTGGATAAAAATCCAACATTTATAACATGGTAAGCCACTGGCCAACGGCCAAATAACAAATCAGATTTATGGCCGAGCATTTCTCATAACCTTTTTCTTTTCTCTTTTGGCTTCAGCTATGGCTGCGAAGTGGCCAATAAGACAGAGTTTATCATCTCTGCCAAGCTGACGGAGGAGGAGTTCCAGGAGAATCCAATTATTAACTGGGATGCAATACTCTGGGTGAATCGGCCCACTGTCCTCTGGGTGCTACAATTACTTCTAGCCATGGTGTCGTTAACTCAATCTTTGGTTCTAACATATCTAGGCTATAAGGTGAGTTCAATGTGAAAAGGGAAAATATATAAAAATATAATATTAAGACTAATTATTTTAATAAAAATGCAGTTTTTATGTTTCTTTTAATAAAAATTGAAATGTAACAAAATAAATGATTTTTTAAATTTTTATATTAAAAAATTTTTGTTTTGTTTTCAATAATTTTTATTTTAAAATTTAGTTTTTAGTTAAAAAAAAAAATATGTTTCATAATAAAATTTCGTACTAAAAAAATACTATTTTTGATGCTGAAAAAAAAAATAAATAAATAAATTGGCTATTTTAATTATTTTTTATATTTTCTAATATATATTTATACATAAAAGTCCAAGTATCTACCATTCATAAATTTTATTAAATTAATATATTTAAATATTTCCTACAATATAATAGAATATTTTTCATCTATTCATTATTTATTTATTTTAATCACTATTATTATATATCATTTTATTCTTTAACTATTGTTATTAATATCAAATCTTATATTCATTTCTGTATTCCCAGGGCAACATATGGCAGCAAATACTCTCATTTCACTTTATACTAGAATTAGTAACGACAATACCCTTTGCACTAACGGTAAGTACACTTAGTCCACTAAATCGACAGCTAAATGAATTGTTTATTCGACAATTATCCGTTCTATGCTTCCGTTTGCTTTCCCTTTAGATTGTGCATCCGCCGCTGCGCAATCTCTTCATTCCAATATTCTTAAATTGTTGGCTGGCCAAACGTTCGCTGGAGAACATGTTTGTAAGTATTTGCATATATGTGTGTGTGTGTGTGCATGTTAAACTAACCATAATTCTCAATTTGTATGTTGAAACATTTTTATTTAATTTTTTTTTTAAGAACGACTTGCATCGTGCCATGCAAAAGTCCCAATCGGCTTTGTCACAACAGTTGACCATTTTGTCGGCCACATTGTTGTGTCTGGTGTTCACCAGGTAAGCTACAACAAACTCACTTACCAGCTCAGTCTATCCAACACGCTCTCCCCCTCTCTCCCTTTCTCCCTCTCTCTTTTAGTGTTTGTGGCATACAGCACTTTCAGCGCGCAGGGCATCGCCATTTGAATCTATTCCAGAGCACCTACTATGTGGTTGTGACCTTTTCCACAGTGGGCTACGGCGACTTTGTGCCGGACATTTGGCCATCACAGCTGTATATGGTCATCATGATTTGTGTGGCACTCATTGTGCTGCCCACGCAGGTGAGTAAATGCATTTAATGCCCGACTGCGCTCAACTACTTTAACTAGACGATGAAGATGAGAACTTTTTGCTGGCGACTTATCTGGGCGGCCACAGACTTTTTTTTTATGCCAATATTTATGTACATCGTGTAGATAGATGAGAGCAGATAGGCGAGCGGACACAGTTTTAAGCTGCTTAGCTGGCGCATGTTGACCGGGGCTCAGTCCATCAATCAAATTGGCTATTAACAGATGAGTCGATGGCGCCTACTGGTCATCAATCTGTCTAAATATATATATATATGACATGACAGAATCATGTCTGACCCGAGTCAAAACAATTAACGAATAAATGTTTGTTGAATCTGAGCAGTTATAGAATCGACTGACTGGACTGACTGATGAACCCACCGGCGGACCCAGTGTGCTGCCCAAAAAACAAGAGCATCAATCAAAATGTTGTTTTTTGGTAGCATACTTTTTGGGGCACTGGCTGCAGGCACTTCTCTCAAACAAGCTCCATGTCAATATGCCCGACGCGCTCCAACAATTTATGACCAGCTATAACAATAGCAAAAAGCAGCAACAACATTGTGACCAAAATGTTGGCAGTGAGTGTGGATGGTGCGTTGACTGTGTGTGTGTGTGTGAGTGTGTGAGTGTGCCCGCCTGGCAAGCACTTAAATTTTATTGAAAATATTAGTGCTGCAATTGAGACTGCAATCGAGTTAAACAAAAAACGTTCTCTGTGTCGCTGTCAATATTGAATGTCAGCAATCTATCAAACTTAAGATATGGGTATACTATGTACATATATAGGGGTGTAGAATAAAGTGCAGAGCGTCATCGGATGGCTTTAACAGCTATTGTAGGTAGCTGAAAGAAGAAAACTGATAGGTAGTTAGATAGGAATAGCTATAAATATTTTTGATTTTTATATCTTATCAAAATATAATATTTTTTCGATTAAAAATTATTTCACAACAGAAGAAAAATAACAAATTAAATAACAAATTAAACATATTATTTTAATTATAATTTTTTATTATTTGTATTTTTATAATAATTAAATAATAATTAAAATTTGTTTATGATAATAAATATAATAAATAATTTTTACAAATTTCTGCAACCCATAAAAAGGGAATTATTATATTAAAAAAATATTTATATACTTACTAAAAATATTTTTTAATTTTATTTTTTGTTCTTTGATGAGTATTTTTATTTTTAATACATCAATTTGTATTTTATTTATTTAATAAATAAAAGCTAATTACAATATTCCACTGCCTCTATTTTGTATTTATAAGCATAATAAATGTTCAAATAATCTCAAAATAATGGCAAAACAATTTAAATCCGTTTATGCAGCAATAGAAATATTTCCACTTATTCATATATTGCTTTTCTTTTGATTTTCGCTTTCATTCACTGAGTCCCAAATAGGAATTTAAGTGATTCAAGTGTTTCTTTTTGTTTTCATAAGTATGGATATTATCTTTAAAGCATAGCAATTTGTGGACATAAGCGCTTAAGTAGCTAGAAGCACAAATATTTGAGCATATTTGAGTGGGTGACTAGGCCAAGGCTGCGAGAATGTCAAAACAGTTGCTCATGCAAACAAATAAAGCACGAGCAGGACTCGGATTCCTCTTAAAAATATATTAAGATTGTTTGTGATGTTCATATCCGTTATTTTTATTTTTGTCCCCACATTGGATTGCAGTTTGAGCAATTGGCCTTCACCTGGATGGAGCGACAGAAACTGGGCGGCAGCTACTCCTCGCATCGAGCGCAGAGCGAGAAGCATGTGGTTGTCTGCTCGACGACGCTGCATGCGGATACGATAATGGACTTTCTGAACGAGTTCTATGCGCACCCATTGCTGCAGGACTTCTATGTGGTGCTGCTCAGTCCCATGGAGCTGGACACAACGATGCGAATGATATTGCAGGTGCCTATTTGGGCGCAGCGCGTCATCTACATTCAGGTTGGTTCAATAAATATTTGACAAACTGTGATTCGATTCCAAATGCCAAACGCCAAATGCCAAATGCCCAATGACATTTTGACAAACGCACAGGGCTCCTGCCTGAAGGACGGCGACTTGGCGCGGGCGCGCATGAACGAGGCGGAAGCCTGCTTCATACTGGCTGCTCGCAACTATGCGGACAAAACGGCGGCCGATGAGCATACCATACTGCGGTCCTGGGCCGTCAAGGACTTTGCGCCGAATGTGCCGCAATATGTACAGATATTCAGGTGAGTTCTGTTGCGTGTAACGGGCGACACTTTGTCACGCCTCAGTTAATTCGATTTCGTTCACTGTTTGAGCACTGTGCGTGCCACGGAACCAATGCCGTCAATCTATACATATAGCTAACTACATGTATTTACATTCATCTTTCATTCTTTTCGTCTTCTTTTTTCGTTTGGTCTCTCTATATCAATATATTGATGTGCGGAAATTCGCTGTGGCCAGACCGGAGCACAAGCTGCATGTGAAGTTCGCCGAGCACGTGGTCTGCGAGGATGAGTTCAAGTACGCCCTGCTGGCCAACAATTGCACCTGCCCCGGCGCCAGCACGCTAGTCACACTCCTGCTGCACACATCACGAGGACAGTACGTAAAAGAAAAAAAACCACACATGTATATCATCATATATTCATATATTCATATATACCATATATCCCGTGTAATGCCCGGTCAACTGTTAATGGTCAGCAAACTCGAGAGAGAGAGAGAAAAAAACATTTAGCTGCTCTGCGTCAGCAGTTTTGCCGCCTTGATGCGTGTCACCTGTGTCATCTGGCATTTCGCATCGCATTTTCTGCTATCCTTCAACACGCCGGGCAGGCACTCAGGCGACCAAATTACTTAATCAACAGAAAAGGCCATAGATAAGCTTTATAGCTGGCTATTTGTTTTTACGCATTTTAAATTCTAGTTTCTTTGATATGCTGCTAAATAACTGTGCACCTGAGGCAATCCCTATATCTCGAATTTTAATAGGTTACAAACTCCTTTACAACCTTTTCACCTTTTTTTTATTTTTAATATTATTATTTTTATATGTATATTTTTTCATGTTCACAATAATTGTGTTTTTTATATTATTTATTTATTATTATTATTATTATTATTATTATTATTCTTTTTTTATTATTATTTTATTTAGCTTTTTGAAATTATTTTTGCCATTTTTATTCTGCACCTGCGGCAACCCTTTTATTTTGAATTTTAATAGGTTCCAAACGGTTCCGAAGGGAACAATATATTTTTGTATTTATTATACTGTTTTACTTTCATATGTATTTTTTTTATACTTATAATAATTGTATTTTTGTATATTTATATGCATATAAATATTTTTTATTTCATTTATTTATTTATTACTATTATTATTTTTATCATTATTATTTTATTATATTATTTTATATTTTATTTATTTATTTTATTTTTTATGTATTTATTTTTTATTAATTATTTTATTTTATTTTATTTTTTTTATTTATTTATTTATTTATTTATTTATTATTATTTTTTTTTTTTGTATAATTAAATTTTCTGTTTCCTCTTATTAATATTCGACGTTCCACTCAATTCATCAACTGCGACCCTGCTGAAGTCCTCAGCGCTTTCAATTAGTAATTACTCTTTAAATTTTAAGCTGTTGAAAGCATTTAAGCACGCGTTGGTCGCATCCACTTCCATTTCCTGCATTAAATATCAAACTGGCACAAGGACGGACGCATTTGTAAAAGGGAAATATGCGCAAATCGCGTCAATTTGAAGTGCGAGTTTTAATTAAATTTAATGCGCAATTGTTTCTGGCAGCCAAACTGTGTTTTATGCAAATGCTGCACGCTCATGAAGTGTGTGTAAAAAAGAAAAACAATTAAGATTAAATTAAATTAAATTAAATGAATGAAATACTCTTGGGTTGTCTGCGGCTTCAGCACGCAAGCCAGATTAATCATACGCCGCGTATAACTTGACGCATTAGTTAACTAAAGAATTCTAATGAGTCTGTTCAACTCGGCACGTTGCTTTAACATACATATTTGTGGCCAGACACCAGAGAAAGAATCCCAAAGCGAATCCGAATCCGGATCCGAACAATTGAAACTTAAAACCTGAAAACTGAATTCATTTCTCTGGCTTGCACTTATTAAACTTGTCTCTAACTTCTATTTCTGTGCCGTCTCGCACTTTATAGGGAAGGTCAACAGTCGCCGGAGGAATGGCATCGTCTCTATGGCAAATGTTCCGGCAACGAGATCTATCACATTGTGCTGGGGGACAGTCGCTTCTTCGGGGAGTACGAGGGCAAAAGTTTTACCTATGCCAGCTTTCATTCGCATCGCAAGTAAGTGAAGATACTTCAAAATGCTTTTTAGCATTAACAAAACTGAATTGACGTTTCGACGTTCGCAGCCAAGCGGAGGGGCGTGGCGTTGAGTGGCGTATGGGGAGTGGCTGGGCACAAATAAATGCCAACTTGCACGCCTCTTTATCTCGTCATTCATATATATTTCGACGCTTGCGTCCATTCAAATACAAATTTATGTAAAATGCCAAAAAGAAAAATAATACTAAACAAATATATTTTTATATATATTTTTTTTTTTCTTATATTTAGGTATGGCGTCGCTTTGGTGGGCGTGCGTCCGGCCGAGCTGCCAGAATTCTATGAGGATACCATACTGCTGAACCCTGGGCCCAGGCACATCATGAAAAAGGATGACACGTGCTATTATATGAGCATTACCAAGGAGGAGAATTCGGCATTTGTCGTTAATCAAAATCAAACTACGGATACAACAACGGCAGCCGGTGGTGCTGGCAGCAGTGGTGCTGGCGCCACCACCCCCCACACACATGCAGCAACTGGTGGGTACAATGTGGCACATGAATGTCAAATAAGTGTGTGTGAGTGTGAGAGAGTATGTGTGTGTGTGTTCGTGCGTGTGTGTGTATCATCAAAAGAATTATAAACTACCAAAGAGACGAAACACACACGTTTGAATGACTTTGAATGTTGCCCAGAAAAAAACATACATACATATATTTATCAAATATATATAAATATACTTCTATTTAATTTTCTATTTATAATTTAGCAACAAGTTTGTATTATTATTATTTATGTTGATTTTGTTGGGGCTGCCTTCGTTTGCGTTCGTTATCGGCAAAGTTTCTAATTCATTTGTCTGTCTTCAAGTAATTTGTTTTCCTTAATTTCGTCTCGTTGCGGTTGTCAATTTGTCTGACTTAAAAATAAGAAATAAATTTGAAAAAAAAAAACAAAAACAACAAACTGAAACGCTTTAAATGTGTGTCTGCGCGTGCCCGTCTCTAATTAATATCATTTATTTCTGTCTTGAAAGTTGGCGTTTTTCATTTGTTCATTAATTAATTATATTGCGCTCAAAGTTCGTTTCAAAAGCTAACACAACAAAAATAGATTCAGCAAGCAAAAAACAATACAAAATATATGAAATATCGAATACGAAAATTCCACCGCTTTGTTATGTTTGTTCTCTGGCTCTCTCAGAACGTCTTTAACCTCTTTCTTGTACTACTGTTTATTTTTTTTTTTTACAACTTTGATAATTAAATTGCCTCTTGGCTCTGCTCAAATTCTATTTATGTTTCTCTTGTTTCGAGCTTAGAAAATATATATCTTGACATAACAAAAAATATATAAAATAAATTATATACAGTTTAGCTAGATAGCATATATTTTTAGAAAACTTTTTAGTCATTTCCAATATTTTGTAAAGTTATGACAAAATATAAATTTGGGTATTTAAATAAAATTATGTAGAAACGATTGACAATTGAAATTATGAATTATTAAAAATAAAATAATATATATATTTAAATAAATTCTAAAAAATATTAATAATAGAATATTAAGTTTAGCAATATAAAAAATATAGAATAAACATATTTACTGATAATAATAAAAAAAAAATCATTTTAATGTTTGCTATTTATAAATTTAAATCTAAAATATTTTGCCAAAATAAGTCAAAACATTCCCATTCATATGCACATATTTAAAAATAAAAACAAATATAGTTCATTTAATAATGAGTGGCTTGGAAATGGCTAAAAAATACATAAAAATATTTTCTTATAACTAGTTGATATGAAACATTATAGAAATGCATAATAAACCAAAAAAAAAAAAAAAAAAAAAAAAAAAAAAAAAAAAAAAAAAAAAAAACAAAAAA
>NW_022045897.1:778905-835357 GCF_001654015.2 Drosophila navojoa
AAAAAAAAAAAAAAAAAAAAAAAAAAAAAAAATCACAGAAGAAAAATAAAAAATACACAAAAAAATATATAAAAGTAATACCTGGATAGCAAATACTGTGATAAACTAGAACTAAGCATATCATCGATAAAGTCACATTAGATCTTGGCAACTCTGAGTACTATAGCTGAGAACTAGACCAAAAAAAATATACTAACTGCCCACACACATGCACGCACATCTCCACACACACACCTACACACACTCCTTAACACACACATACCATATATATATATATATATATCTACATATATATATAATATAATATCATATATATCGTATAATGTATGTGTAGCGAATACAACAACAACATCAACAACAAAACAATCAACAATAACAACAACAACAACAACAACCAGAACAATACCAACAACAATTAGCACGACTCTCACATCATCAACATTATTATCAGCATCAGCATCAACAACAACAACAGCAACTGCAACAGCAATCGCTTTGAATCAATCGACGATTGCAGCCGTGCCGTCTGTTTGTGTTCGTGTGCCCCATAGTCCCACCTATGACTCTGGCGCCGGCACGCCCCTAATTGAGAGGCAACACTTGCAACCGTTGTATCCGTATCCGCCACCGTCACCGTCACCATCACCGCAACCGTATCCGCAAATGCAACAACTAACATGTGACAGTGATTATACAACACTATTTGTGCGTGAGTGTGACTCCAAGAAAAGCAAATCCCCAAAACTAATACTAAAAAAAAACAAAAACAAAATACCTTCTCCAATTGTACTGAACGACTCCAAAAGTTTTTTATATACTAATTCATGCCGAAAGAAATGCAAAACAAAATCCAAATCCAAAACATTTAAATAATTATCACCTTTACATAACAGTACTCTTTACCTCTAGTTCTCTCTGTCTCTGTCTGTCTCTCTATATATATACTTAACACTCTTTGTATTGCCTTCTCTTTTTATATACATGTTTTATTTTTGTCTAGAACTTAAGTTTTGCTTAGCGCCTGTAAATGCCTTTGGACCCATTTGTAAGCCTGCCCAGCCCGACAAACATTTTCCGCTATTTGAAAGCCATTAGCGACAGGTGTCACCCACACACATACGCACACACACACACACACACTCGCACACTAGGCTGAAGCAATTTCAGTTACTTCCGCGATGCTATTTTTGTCTTTTGCTTCATTTTGCTTTTAGCACTTGTTCCTTTCGACGTATTTTATTGCATGTCTCATACTGTGAACCCCTTTCTAAATGTTTTTGTCTCTCTCCCTGTCCCTCTCTCTCTCTCTCTATTTGTCGATTATTTATTGATTTTTATTGCTAGTTGATATTGTGTTCGTAGAGGCTCCTGTCAATTGTAAATTATATGCAATGTACACGCAACAATTTCTTGTTGGCACACATCGCGTATACGCAATGCTGTGCACCTTGGCCACATCGTGTATACGCAGCGTGTGCCCACATCCGTCTGTGGCCGCGGCGGCAACTGTTGCGTGTCTGCCAAAGGCAGCCTAGGAAATATTTCTATCAAAATACTCGTGTATCTTGTGGCTGAAATTTATGTGGCTGCTGTCGCCTTTCGTCTTAATTAAAGCGTGGTAACAAGCCTCTGCAAATGAGGCAGCGTCATTAGGCCAGCCAACTTGTGGCTTTGACTGTGCTGTGAACCAACGCAATTAAGCTCCAACTACACACCTTAACTGAAACTCAATATCGTGAGGCCAAAAACTTGACAGCGCTCAGACGCCAATGACAGCAGCTGAAAGTTGAATGTTGATGGGAAATAGATTAGGATGAGAAATAATCTTAATGTTATGGGAATATGACTATCATTTGATGATTAAATAAATCAAAATAATAATAATTATATATATTTTTTAAAAAAATTTTATGTATTTAGCGAAAGTTTTTAAATGTTTAAAGGCTTAAGTCAATATATGTATAATACTATAACCAATTTGAGCTTTTTGCTTAGGGAAATGGAATTTTATTTCATTTATTTATGTTGTTTTTTATCCAAGTCGTTTGATGTACTAAAGAGAATTTTGAAAGTTATCCTCTTAATATATTATTTCTCACATGATTAATTTCGTATTCAAGACTCGCTTTAAGCTAATGTCATTGGCATCTGCTCCTGCTTGTGCTGGTGCTGCTTCTCCTGCTGTTAACCACTTGGTAATGGGCAACTTTGTCAGCTGCACAGTTCTTGGTCCTTGAATTGAAAAGACTTTTAATGAGTTGAACAGGTTCTCTACCTCTGCACGTCGTTTTCTCTCTGTCACTCTCTCTCTCTCTCTCTCTCTCTCTCTCAGTGTGTGTGTCTCCTCCAACCCACTCTGTTTTTGTGCCGTCGTCGTGCTGCTTCTTCATCCTAGTTGTTTGTTGTTTGGCTAAACTATTAGTGAATTTTACATGTAAAGCAACGACATTTTGTTCAAGTAGCTATAAATTTTGTGCTTAATACTTTGCGTTAATGCACTGCGCTCTAATTGAGCGCGCACACTGCCGTACACTGAGCGAAAGATCCTAATGAATTTCCGATTGCAAATTTACCCTCTGTAGCCAGCGACACACCGACGGCTGTGATAATATCGGACTCCAGGCAGAATCTAAAGGACACAACGGTGAGCACAACGCATTTACCGACGGCGGCGGCTGCGACGACGACAACAACAATAACAACAACATCGCTAGTGGTAGGTGGTGGGGGTGCAGCTGGCAGCAGTGGGACGGGTGGCCAAAATCAGGCCAGCTCCAGCTGCAGCGGCGGCGGTGGCGGCGGCCTGGGCGTCGGCCTCAACATGGGCACCTCGCTGAGCATCACACCTGCCGCACTGACCACCACGGGCAATCACCTGGACGTGCCGTTCGCCAACAATCCCAATCTGCTCAGTCCCGATGTGCTCAATCAGCGTCGAGGTAAGATATACATAAATACCAAGCAGACAGCGTAACACTAGAGCTCAATTTGGCCCAAATAACCGTTATGTTTTCACACAATCCACAGGCAGTCGTCGACCCTCCATATTGCCCGTGCCGGATATGTTTACGTCCTCATCGTTTAGCATAGCCGGCAACGACGACGGCGAGGAGGGGGATGAGAGCGACGATGAGATTGACGATGAGATGCCTTGGCGTTCGCCCTCAGAGAAAATTGCGTAAGTCTATGCATTTGGCCTTTAGCTTCCTCTCTATGTCTGCCACAACCCGAGTAACTCCGTTTTCTTTTTCTTTTGATTAACCAATTGATAACTGAGGCACATTTCCCACCAAATCCCCCCTTGTAATAATAGCAAACTTATATATATGCATAACTGTAACTATGTGTACTCCCCAAAAGAACGAGAAAAAATACTTTTAACAAATACTAAAAAGCAATGCAAAGACCTCAATTCACATAGTTAACTACTAGATGCAGCCCTAACTGTACCTAACTTTACCTCTCTAACTGTTATATGTGTAAGAATTTAATCTTCCGATTGGCGTGCTATCAAAGAGCTGCCTAAATTATTTGTCTATATATGTAAATAAACTCCCAGCGATATTTTCATCATTTTATTATTATCGATTTATTATTTATATAAAGATAGATTTTTTATGCAAACTAATGGAAGTGTTGTGTAAAATTGAAAAAAAAAAAAAATTAATTAAAGAATTAATTTCCAAATATTTTTTTTTTATATTTTTGTACTTTATTTATTTTGTATTTGTCATGCTTTCTTTTTTCTGTTAGTATTTATTTTAGTTTAAATACATATATGTATTTCTTTTTCTTTTTATACTCTTTACCATATCAACTTTACAACAAATGCTGAAAATATCGCTCCAGCCCAGTCCCCTCAATATAAGCTTATGATATATAGATATATATTTATGTTGTCTTAGCTGTAACAATAATCCTGCCTTGAGCACCTCAAGAAAACACTTAGCTTAGCCTTAGCCTTAGACCCTAATTTCCTCTTCCATATGAAACGCTGAAAAAAAAAAACAAATCCAAAAAAAAAACCTGAACTCTCGCAGTTGCTTGGGCGGTCACTTTCCACAATCGCGCACCTATTCGCTCATCATGAGCTCCTCGGAGGACTCGTATCAGCAGCGTGGCAGCGCGCTGGGCGGCGCCAACTGTGGCTATTGCAATGCCAATGCCACCAATGCGCCAGCAGCGCAGCCGCTGCCAGCGTCGCTGCGCCGGCGTGCCATGAAGAAGAGCTACAGCTGCGACAGCGAGTGCGCTCCGCCGTCTGGCCAGCGGTTGGGCTCGGACATGGGCTTGGACACGAGCCTGGGCCAGGGTCTGGCCGGTGGTCCGCTGCCATTGTTGGCGGCGCGACGTCGCCAGTTGCAGCGCTGCTCCTGCTGCTACAGTTGCTCACGCGACAGCTGTGGCAGCAGCAGCACCACCACCGCCACCACCACCACAACGGCAGCGGCTGCCGTTCAGGCGCACTTTCACAGCCTAGCCCAGTGCCCGTTCCAAGCCCCGCCGCCCCCGCCCCCGCCGCCGCCACCGCCTCCTGGCTTTGGCTTTACGTCGAGCAGCTCCGCAGAGACACGTCGCTTGGCGCGTCCGGTGTGGGCGGCCGACTATTCCGGGTAAGTTGCCGCCCGTTCGAGGCGCCGCCACACAGCGGGCCACAAGACACCTGCAACTCGGGCTGTGCATTTTGGAATGTTCCATTGTTGAAGAGTTGTTATCGTTGCTATTTGCTGTTGCTGTTGCTGTTGCTGTTGCAGTTGTTGCTGCCGCTGTTACTATTATTATTGTTGCTATTGCTGCCGCTTCTTATGCAATATTTTGTTTGCTTGCAACAGTCGCTAGTTGCCTGCCGCAGGGCACTTTTTAATGACTTGCAACGTTTACCTTGGACGGAGCGCGCTACGACTTGAGATTTGTTGATGATGCTCTTTCACGTTTTCAGTGCTGTTTAAGCTATACCCTAACAACAATTAAATGCTAGCTAATGGAACGTATAGCCAGTGACAGCTGTCCTAAGCGAAAGTTAAAGAATTTAGTTGGTTTTAATGAAAATTTTGGCAATTTAAATTGAATTTAAAATATGATAAAAAAAATTTGCTCAAATAATAATAAATTTAATGCTAGCTTATGCAGCATATTTTTAGTGACAACTGACCAATGTTAAAAATCAGGAATATTTATAAATACAAAAATTTATTTCATTTAATTTTTTATAAAAATTCTTTACTTTTTTTAATAAATAAAAAAGTTTTTACAGAATTTTTTCGTAATAATTAATTTTTTATAATAAAAAAATTTTTATAAATAAAAAAAATGATTATTTTATTTTTATAATTAAAAAATAAATAATAATTTTATTTATTTTTTATTATAAAAAAAATAAATAATTATTTATAAAAAATAATTATCTAATTTATTCTTTTATTTATAAAAAATGCTTTAAAAAACATTTACAGAAAATTAAAAAAAAATAGGAATAAGAATTTATCATAAAATAATTTGTCTTTGATATAATAAATTACAGATATGCCGTTGAAAAATTCAGCTTTAGGTATTTGTAGGTTACCTACCTATCGTGCTTACAGCGTATTTATATAGTCGTTCGATGCGACTATTCTATGCCAACATTTTACACTACCACACTCTTGTTGTTGTTATTGTTATTGTTGTTGTTGATGTTTCTGCTTACGCCTCAGCTTCCTTTATTTTCAATTTCGTTGTTTATTTCATTCTTTGCTTTAACGCTGAGTTGCATCTTCCTCGTTTGTCGTTTGTCGTTTGCATTCATACAAAAGTTGTTCTTTGGACTTCATTTGTTGTTATTGTTGCTGCTGTTGCTGCTGCCGTTGTTGTTGTTGTTCATTTACACTGCTGCTGGCCAAGGGCCATGTAACAGTCAGTTGCGATAAGAGCCACTGTTGTGGGCCAGTCTCCGACTCAAGCAAGTTAGCCAGTTGTAGCAGCTGTTGGTTGGGCCACATTTATTGCATGCTAAAAGGAAAACTTTATGAAAATCATCAGCTATACAGATACCATCTATGTATACCGATGCCATGTAGTTAGAGGACACATGTTTTCTCCTCTTTAGATGCTCACATCCTGCACTCGAGAACAATGAGAAACGCTTTACCTTTAACCTCTTTTTCATTTGTTCTTGCTTAAGACAAATATCGAAAAAGCATTTACTGATTTCTACAACTGCAACGCTTTAATTTTCTACATTGCAGCATTGTCAAGGGTTTTCCGCCAGTCTCGCCCTTCATTGGGGTCAGTCCGACGCTTTGCTACCTGCTCAAGGAGAAGAAACCGTTATGCTGTCTGCAGCTGGCACAGGTGAGAAAGTTTTAGAAACAAAAAACACGAATGTCTCAACTTTCCCTCCGGCGCTTTCTTTCTCTCTCTCTCCCCCTCTAGGTCTGTGAGCACTGCAGCTATCGCAATGCCAAGGAGTACCAATGGCAGAACAAGACCATCATTCTGGCTGCGGACTACGCCTCGAATGGCATTTACAACTTTATCATTCCACTGCGTGCGCATTTCCGCTCGAAGACCTCACTGAATCCCATTATATTGCTGCTGGAGCGACGACCCGATGTCGCCTTTCTCGACGCACTCTCCTACTTTCCACTCGTGAGTTACCTCATCCTCACTCTCCTTAGAGCTCCTCTAACTGCTCATTTCCATTAGGTTTATTGGATGCTGGGCTCTATTGATTGCCTGGATGATCTGCTGCGCGCTGGCATTACGCTGGCCGAGAGTGTTGTGGTGGTCAACAAGGAGCTCTCCAACTCCGCCGAGGAGGATTCGCTCTCCGACTGCAATACGATAGTTGCTGTGCAAAATATGTTCAAGTAGGCAGTCGATCTGAAGAGATAACTGTATTCAAGTCTAACTCTTCTTCACTTCCGTTCAGATTCTTTCCAAGCATCAAGAGCATCACGGAGCTGTCGCAGAGCTCCAATATGCGTTTCATGCAGTTCCGGGCGCACGACAAGTACGCACTGCATCTCAGCAAAATGGAGAAGGTCGGTAACAGGGTGGGCCCCGGGGCGGGGGGTTTATCGTTGCAGTTGTCATTGGTTAATTTGTCGCTCACTTAATTGCAGCGCGAGAAGGAGCGCGGTTCGCACATCTCGTACATGTTTCGTCTGCCCTTCGCCGCCGGCGCGGTCTTCAGTGCCTCCATGCTGGACACGCTGCTCTACCAGGCATTTGTCAAGGACTATGTGATTACATTTGTGCGACTCTTGCTGGGCATTGATCAGGCGCCAGGCAGTGGATTTTTGACTTCGGTAAAAAGAACAAAAACGAAAAAATAGATATATAAAAAATTAAAAATAAATAAATAATAATAATTACAAAATGAATTAAATATATATATATTAAAAATATAAATAATATATAAAAATTAAAATGCAATTAAAAATATAAATAATAAATAATATATAAAAATTAAATGCAAACAATATTTATAAAATACTAATAATATAAAAAAAAATATAAATTAAAAAAATTAATAAAAATATAATAAAACTTAAAAAAAAACTACAAAATAAATAAATACAAAAAAATGAATAAAGTTTAAAATTAAATAAATATTAATTGTCATACAAAAAAAAGCACTACACAATAAATAATAAAAAACTAATAAATAAAAAGTAAAAATAAATAAAACAAATACCTCAACAATAAAAATTACTCAAAGAATAAATAAAGCAAGCTCACTTTTCCGCTCTCCCCCTTCCCGACAGATGCGCATTACGAAAGATGACATGTGGATACGCACCTATGGGCGTCTGTATCAGAAACTCTGCTCGACCACCTGCGAAATTCCGATCGGTATCTATCGCACGCAGGACACCTCCAATGCGGATACTTCACATGTGAGTAACTCGCCGGTCGAGAGATGGGGACCCTTCTCCGCCTTCAGCAGGCATTGTGTGCGCTTGCGTCCATCGGTGAGTCCAAAACAAATGCAGCCAGCCAAGAAAACAACAACGAAAAAAAAAAATCAAAATTCAATAAAAATAACAAACTCTGAAATCGAACAAAGTTTACTTTCAACCTTTTGGGCCCCTTTTGCCAAACCGATTGGCCGCACCTAAACTAAACTAACCAGAACTAAAACAACCAAAATTTGTTTTGCCTTCAACTTATCACACCAAAAATACACTACTCACACAGCCTGTCTCTCTTTCTCTGTCTGTCTCTAACTAACTCTGTCTCTTGCTCACAACTTGGGTATACAAGAAAAGAAATTCAAATGAAATTGATTTGTACTTGGCTTAAGTTAGTCTTTGGTTCTTAATATTTAATTAGCGGACATTCGTTTATGTTTTAGTTTGTGTTACTTTTGTTTTAAGTGTTTCGTCCATTGAGTTTATTTTGTTTTTAAATCACACGCTTACGCTTCGATACTAACTGCATTTGAGACAAGTCTGCGCCAATAAAAAAAAAACAAAAAATATCTAAACTTCATTTGCATATTTTACTCAATATATATTCTATATATCCTATATCTACTTATAAGTAATCGTATACAATATACTATACTACTACAAGAACTCTCTTTTTCTCAATTGTTACTCTTGAACTTGTGAACGTAATGGCAAAGCTAAACAGATTTTTAATCAAATTTCAATTAACGTAACTTTTACTCGCTTAACAACGATCTAGAGTTTTTCTTTCCTCATATACATATAAATTATATATATATATATATATATGCTTAGCCAAAGAAACCCTTTCGAATACATAAAGCATAGCGTGCTGATTTAGCATCAATTGTATAAAAATTTCCCCCTTGATTTTGTATATAAACCTTAACAAAAAAAGATAAAAACTTTCGTAGTTGATTTTATATTTTTATATATTTTATTCAATCAGCCAGTCGAAAGAATTTGCCAAAGTTTTTTCCCACCATTTTTAGCTCATCTTTTGCCTACTCCTTACTCGTAATATAAACACACACATTAGCTAAAAATAAATCAAAAGAAAATGAAAATACCCCAGCCTTCTTGGCGCTCCCCCGGTGCCTCGCCAATTTGCGAATAAATTACTCATACGACCCATTGTCAAATTTGTCTGTCGAAATGAAATGTTGAAATGAAAATAAACTAATTTGCGTTTGTATTGGACTTGACCAGCTATTGAAAATACGCACACGCACGCAGTGAGTCACAAATATTTAATAACAAATTATAGACTAGTCAAAAAAGGACAAACTAAAAATACAAACCAAAAAAATATATATGCTAAAAATATACTCAACAAGAACAACAACAAAATCTATTTAAAAAATCAAATACATTTCTCATACAACTCTCACAACAATTGCCTGCCTGCCTCATAAGCCATAGCATTCTCTATGGCCATTCTACGTGTGTGTGTGTATGTGTGTGTGTAGTAGTAGTAGTAGTTTGCCTGTGTGTGTGTGTAGATATATAGTATAGTAGAGTTAGCTAGGAATTCGCTTGCATGACTCTGTTCTTCTCCTCGCTCGCTGTAATTTATTTCCGTTTCCGTTTCGTTTTCGTTTTTTTTTTTTTTAATTTTTAATTTTTCTGCATGCAGTCCTTTAATTAGCTGATTGCATTTGCTTGTTGTGCGTCCTGCACGCCAGGACAATAGCTGGCCACGAAAAACAAAACATAAATAATTACATTGTCCATAGGCGTTGTAAAACACCCGAACCAAAACCCGCTTAACCCCTTGCAGCTGTCTGGACTCGCCTCTTGTTGCATTTCGTGTTGTGTGGCCTTTGATACTTATTAATTATCCAACACGAGTCACTAAGTTGGCCACAGCTTCATTTATTATATAATCGTTGCTTGGTTATTGACTTAAAAATAAAGTGATATATTTTTATTATATTTTCCAAATATTTTATTAATTATCCACCTAACGTAAATCATTTGTTTATACATATATTCAAAAAAATAATAATAATAATATTTATATAGAAAAAATATATTTTTTCATTTATAAAAACTTTCATTTAAAATCATTATCATTATTATTATTATTAATACAATATAAAGCAATTTTATTAAAGCAATTGCCATAGAGTATTTAGCTTTTATTCTGTTCGTTATTCCACCAATTTAATTTCAATTTAAAAAAATTTAAAAAAATACATAGATACACCCTTGAAAACTTTCGTGTGTCGAAATGCTCATTAAAATTGCTTAGCTTGATTAAAAAATCGATACAAATTAGCGAAACGAACGGCGACTATGAAACTCGAGCTGCAAAGCACGAAATAGGCAAAATCCTGAAGAGACCATTTCATTTAGCATATTAATTAGATTTTTAATTGACTTTTCGATCATTTCGTTGCGCGAATTTGTGAACAAGCGCTTGCAAAGCACCTTTCTATGAACAATAGTTTTTCATTTCAGTTTTTCTTTTTCGATTTTCTTTCGATGCTTTTTCCATTAATTTGATTATAAACGAAAAATTGATTACGAACATGTTTTGGCTTTTAGTTAACATTTTATTCGGCATGACTAACAACACACATTCAATGTTACCTTGTTTTTTGTACACACACACACACACACACACATGCACACGCACACACATTAAATAATACATCTATACATATATCTATATATTATATATATAAAGACATTAAATGAGCATAAAGCCCAAAGAAAAAAAATTATATACATATATATTTAAAGAGAAACATTATTCATGCATAAAACTGAAACAATCTGCCATTTCAATTAAAAATCAATTAAAAATGTAAATCATTTTGTGTTTAACCGAAAAATTCATTGAAATTTGCATACCAAAAACCATCTCGACCCGGCCAAAAAAAAAAATTAAAAACAAAAAAAAACAATTCCATGGAAAGTATGATGAGGAGACTGGCACGCCCGACTCCACCAAGGATAGCACGGAAATGCTGCGAGGTGTTACATATCGTCCGCCGACAGCGGGTAGTGGTGGTAGTGGTGGTATTGGTGGTGGTGCAGGTGGTGGCGGTGGTGGCCGGCCACGCCAGAAGTCAGTGAATTGCCTGGGCGGCTGTGCGGAGCGTAAAGGATCATCCGTAAGTAAACTCATTTCAAGTCCATAGAAAAAACCACACACATACACACACAAATATCACAATTGTGGGCGTGTCGCGAGAGGTAGGTGAGTTTTAGTTCGTTTTGTAACTTGGTTCTTGAACGCTTTGACGCATGCTGTTGGTGATGGATGCCAGAAAACTGAGTATATATCTAAGATAACATTATCACTGCACACACACAGACACAAACAAACAAATACACACATATGCATCAATGTGTAACTAACAAATTGACAATAAATTCTACGACTTGCATACATTTCTAATCTTTGGCTGGACCAACATCTCTTGCAGTACTCCATCAATTTGGCGGACGAGGCACGCGATAATCACGCCCAGCAAATCGAGCGGGCGGAGATCGCCAATCTGGTGCGCAGTCGCATGGAGTCGCTCAATTTGCCAACCATCGACTACGACGATGTCAGCGAGAAGCGCAATCATTTGTCCTATGTGATAATCAATCCAAGCTGTGATCTTAAGCTGGAGGAGGGCGATCTGATGTGAGTATGCTTCGAGAGAGGGTTGACTTTACTGTTCAAGAAACTTATATAGCCTAGACGCTCAGCTGTAAACAAAAACGATAGAAACGGAATGCCCTTCGGCTGTTGCTCAGAGCGAGAGCGAATGAGTACGATTTCTTATAGTTGATCTAGGGAACAGTGGAGCAGAATAAAACAGGGATTGGCTGATGTTTTTTTTTTTTTTCTTGAAACTAGTTTGTAATTTGAATAGAGTTGATAGAGCCCAAGCTTTGTTGGCAAATTCTAAACATATTCTTCAATTTATAAAGCTTTTAAGCTGCTCTAAGATGGTCTAATGAATATTTTAAAGAACTCATAGTAGAAAGTATAAGTTAGTTAATTAACTCTCAGACATGCGAATTGATTTTAAATACTTATATGTTACTACCAAAGTTATAGACTTAAAAAGGTTTTTGATTTAATTGCAAATAGTTCTAATAATTAATATAATATTATAATAAATACAAATCTCCTACAAATATTTAATATATTTAAATTCAAGCTAATTAATTTCTGTTCAACTCATTATCTCAATATTTAATTCACAGCTATTTGGTGCGCCCCTCACCGTTCTCGGCCCAAAAGACCTTCGAGCGTCACAATTCGCGCCGCAAGTCGAACATATCGTTCTGTTCGAACATCAATTTGGGCGCCACCTGTGGCCCGCAAATGCCAAATATGAGCAACACCGCCGTCGGAGCTGGTTCGCGACGCGGCTCCGGCATCGCCGGTTTGAACCCCATGCAAATGCAGAGCGTTCAGACATTGGCCGGGTATGGATCATCGCAGCGCTGTACGCCCCCGATGCAGCAAATTAAATCGAATTCTCTTTCTCTACCCGACAGTCCGACGGTGGTTGGCTCGCAGCGCGGCAGGAGTAACTCATTGCGGGTTGGCTATTATTCTCTCTATCCACACCTCCTACACCTATCTCTCTTCCCCTCTCTGTCACTGTCTCTCTCTGTTTTACTCCATAACTGTCTCACTCACTCACTGCCTCTCGATTTGAGACACACGATTTCCACTTTCCTGTTTTTTGCGTTCACGTTTATCGACACTCCAAGAAATATACTCCACTCCATTTGTGTCCACAACTTTACCTAGATAACTGTGTGTTTATCCAATGCCAGAGTTGCCTCATATATGCCTTAAATTCGTAATCTATCAATGCCGCTCTGGCTTTGCATAAATACATATTTATCTGCTACATGCTATACATATTTATCATTTCAATACCTTTGCAGCAACAGTAAAAATAATTTAAATCGATTTATCTAGCTGCGAAAACTTTGAAAGTTTTTTGAGTCAGGAACATCAAAAACATGAATATCAAGTTGAGCCATAAAATGTATAATTACCTTCTCAGTTTCTCATAGGAATCAAACTAGCATGCAAAAATGAATATTTCAAAAAGAAGTTTTCCTCAAATGTTACGTTGCTTTTCTTAAGTTTGGAAAGCATTTTTATAGCCATATTTTACGAGGGAATTCAAATTTTTAGTTATTTAAATTGAAGAAAAAAAAATATATATTTACATATTTTATTTTTATTTTAATATTTTATTTTATTTATTTATTTTTTTTTTAATTTAAATTAAAAGAAAAAATATATATTTTATTTTATTTATTTTTATTTTTTTATTATATTCATTTATTTTTTATTTTTTATATATACACATAGAGATAGATTAAAATTTTCTTCAATCAAATACATACCTAGTATTATACAAAGATAGTGGCTCAATTTATACTTACCAACGAGCTGCAAGGGTATTGAATGTTTCGGTTTACCGAAATCTGTTTTTACTTTAACTAATTGGCTAACATGACACCTAGACTTGAGCAATCGTACACCCAGTTGTTGTATGAAGAAGCACAATGTATAAAATGCAACAATGCTCACACACACACTGCTAGCACACACACACACACACACTCAAACACATAGATTCATGTAGAGCATCAAAATTTGGTTGCATTTCGTTTTCGAAAGACTCGCAAATATCAATCCATTTCACAAAATTGAAGCGTTTCGAAAAGCCGCAGCACTCGACAGCCGCAACAGCCAGACCAACATCAACAACAACAACAACTACAACAACAACAACAATGACAACAACTATCAGCAACAACAAGAACAACTAAAGCTGTTCAGCAAGCATTCATAACCATAAAGCACGCACGCAACGGATATGTCCACATCACGTTTCCGTTTCCGTTAACTCGAGTTGGTTTTTGCACCCGCAACGAATATAAACACCGTAACGAAATAATAACAGCAACAATACTAATCATCACGATCAAATAATAATAATAACAATAATAACAATTTAATCAACTAGCGTGCGGCACGGATTTCACTTCAATGTGTGTTTAGGAGACCGAAAAAAAAGAGAGAGAAATTCTTGTAGCCAATTTGTATTGTGTAATTCATGTGTCTTTGTGTGTTCTTGTATTTCGTTTTGTTTTGGCCATTCGCTTGTTGCCGCTAGTCTCTAATCCGGCCTCTGCCTTTTGGATGTGTCCAATATTATTGTACTTGCAGATCGATAACGATATACTATTGCGTCGCTCGTCCTCGCTGCGGCAGGGCCTGCCCAGCGTGGGCGTCAGCCATGGTCGTCGCAAGTCCTCGCTGGAGGAGATCGGCATCAGTCACTTCACCACACTGATGCAGGCCACCAATCACAGCAACCCCATTAAGATATCACTCAATGGCAGCATTGGCATGGAGGTAATGGACTCCCGCTCACTCTGCCTAAAGATTTGCTCAACTCCCTTACTCTCTCTCTCTCTCGCTCTCTCTCTAGAATCAAATCTCATTGCAAGTGACGCCGCCCGAGGAGCCAACGCCCATGTTGGGCGTGCCGTGTGTGCTGGGCGGCGGCGGTGTGGGCGGCATTAATCCGTCGGCACTTGGCGGCAGCTCTGGCGGAGGAGGCGGCGGCGGCGGCGGCGGTGGTGGCAGTGGCGGTGGCGGTGGTGGTGGCGGTGGCGGGGGCGGCAGCAGCGGCGGCATGCTGGGCGCCGGCTCCTCGCTGGCCATAAATACCGCCGATCTGGGTCCCGGGCCGAGCACCTCGTCGGGCGCCTCGCTGCAGGCGCAGGACTCGCTGCCGCAGTCGTCGCAGGCGCCGTCGCCGCAGCATTTGCAGGGCACGATTGTATGATACAACCTGATGTGGGGTCGCCGACTCCGCTCGTCCATGTCCAAAAACAAATGGATATAGAATTCGGCCAGCACACACAGACGTCGAGACAAGTTCTAACCGAGCAAGAACTGCCTCTGCCTAATATAAGGTCAAGCTGCTTAACCCTAGAAAAAAATAATAAAAAACAGAAAAACGAGTATAACAAACAATTCCAAAACTATTTATATAAAGAAGTGGTAAAGAGATGAGCGCGTGTGGATATATCGTGTCACGCTTTATTTACTGTGAGAAAAGTGCTTGAAACACAATGTAAGTTTTTGTTTTTGTTATTATTATTTTGTTACTGTTGTGAATATTTTTTGACAAAATTATGGAGTATGCATTATTATTATATATAAAATATATATTTTTTAAAAATTTAAGATTGATTTTTTCTACAATAAACATTTATCTAAGGATTATTTATTAATGTATTGTTATTATTAAAAACAAAATATAAATAAAAATTCTTAATTACTTTTATTTTTATTTCTAATAATATTTCATTTATTTTTTACTAACTTGTTTGTTTTTTATTAATTATTATTATTATTAATATATAAGTTTTTTATATGATTGCAGTATGATTTTTGTTTACATAATTTATCTTATTATTATAAATATTTGCAGTATTTAAACTATTATTATTATTATTATTATTATTATTATTATTATTATTATTATTATTATTATTATCTTCATTATTATTGACAGCTGGCCTTTAGGGCCACGACTCGTGCCACGAATATATCTTTAACTCTCAATGGCTCATCTCTGCGTATTATGTATTAAGAACCCAACCCACCCAAAAGCAGCCTGTCCCGTGTCTGTGTTGTGTGCGTGTCGCAGCTAATGAAATGTACTCTAGCATTGCCCCCTAGATGGGGAATTCCCCTCCAACCCTATCTCTTTCTCTCACTGAGTTGGCTTAGTTAAGTGTGCGAAAAAAAAAAAACAAACAAGATATGGATGTGTTTTATCATTTCGCTTATAGGCAAACTACACTTAAGTATTTGAGTAGCAATAAATTAGATTCAAAATTCGGTATGCTTTATTCAAAAAGTGTGCAACAAAGTGTGTTTTGGGAACAACAAAGTAGTTAAACTATTGGCATGAATGGAATGGTAAATACCACTTTAGCTAGCTGTAAATAGTATCGTGCATTAAGATGTGTTAGCTGCTAATGCATTCTATATATATGTAGATCTAAGTAAATTCGATTCGTTTCTAGCATATCTCGCTCTAATGCAAATTAGCTGCCCCAAAAACAAGAGGCTCAAAACCAAAAAAATCAGAAAAAATTAATTATAATAAAAATTTCAAAATGATTTCAACAGCTTTTTCGTAGCAATAGAAATTATGTATATACGATAGTTGTAAGCGATAGTTGTAGTCGGAATTTGTTCATGATTTCATTCTCTATAAATTTGAAGATTTCGCATTGCACACAGCTACTTCCTTAGGTTTCATATGTTGCACAGAGTTTTGAATTGAATTCGCTATTTCGCTAAAGTAAATAAACTATATTTTACTATAAGAAAGGTGCTATCGATGTTTTGTACCGAAATATTCTTTCCATTCATAAAAAAATAAATTTAGAAGAAAGAAAAAAATACTTTTTAATGATGGTTTTCAGAACATAAAACATTCAAAAGAAACAGGCTTTGGTATACTCTAATGCTTTACAAAGAAAAACAAACAAAAATGAAAATATAGAGAAACAATGCTATGTAGTCGCTGTAAATATTAGCTCTTAAGATGGTAGCATTCAAGGAACTGCATACAAACTATTAGAACTACAACGCAAAACAACAGAAATTAGTTAATAATAAAGTTTATGAACATATATATACATATATAGTCGATAGTCGATAGTCCTTAAGCACTTAGTTCGGTTTTGAGGGCCGTGCTCAAAGCCTAAGCCTATAGCTTGTAAACGAAACTGTACCAAATTCAATGAGCTATACACATACCCCAAGCATCAACCACATATATATGATATATATATCTGAACTGTCGATTGGCAGCTCCAAAGAACGAAACCCAGACACGTCCCCAGCAACAGGGAAAATTTATTAATTAGCCTTTAGCTAAAGCATACAAATGTACCTACACTCCACACACACACACATACATATACATATATATATATATATATATATATACACTTCAATATATATTCATGAACCTTAAGATGTATACATAGAGCACAAAACAATTTTATACTAAGTGAATTTTACTCGGTTCCAGTTTGAAACGATGCTGAACCATGCATTCCAGTGTCTCAAGAACCTACGCGACCTATGCGCGCTTAGATAAGCCTAGCACATCCAATAACAACAAAGAAAAAAAAAAACAAAAAAAAAAGAAAGAAAACATTTAGCAACTATATATAAATATATATATTTAGTATGTACTAGGTATTCTATTAGCAGTCACTAAATTAGCAATTAGTAAATGTCTCAATGTACAAAAAGCAAAAAGATGGCAATGCCTACAATTAGTTATCAAAGAACCACAAGCAACAACAACAACAACAACAAGAAACAACTAAAGAAAAACCAAATGTACTTACTATCTTTAATTGATAATTGAATGCTCTGCGCAGCATATTACAAGTTTAGATCATACAACTTTGCTGTAATATTTAAATGTGCTCTTTAAGGTACGCGACAACAACAACAACAACAACAAAACCATGACAAGAAAAACTCACAATAAATTCAAAATATATAGTTGATGAAAACTGAATGAAGTTGTTGATGGTTCAAAATGGGGCGGGACTTGGAATTTGAAATAGTATTTTAGATGAAAATTTTTTTACAAATTATAATTAAATGTATAAATATTATTTTATTTTTACAAGCATATTTAAGCAAAACAATTGAATTATAAGTGTATTTAAATATCATTTAATATTCTAAATAAATTGTTTGTAATGTATTTTATTTTAGTATTTTGTTTATTTATTTAAAATATTAACGGATTTTAAATTGCATTTAATTGATTTGCTGGCTTTAAATATGATTTAGGGTGTACATACAATTATTTAATTTTTTAAATACTTAAAATAATTTTTATTCAAGTATTATTTGAATCTGAATTTTTCTTTATATCTTATTTATTTCTTTATTTCTTTATTTATTTTTTTTATTTATTTATTTATTATTTTTTAAAACAAAAATGTATTATTATTATTTTTATTTTTGCTTTTCCAATATCAACAAAAATCAAATTTTCAATTGTAGTTATATATTTATATGAATATTTAATATAGTATTAAAATAATCTATTATTCAATTTGAATTTTCCCCTTTTTTTAAATTTTTAATCTCACTATTCGGTAGATTATGTAATTCAGACACTCATATATTTAAACCCTGCCCACACAAATAATTACACATACATCTGTTTATTTATTTATATATTATTTATTAGATTGAGTAGCTTTACAAAGATGGCACACACATTAGTTTGATTTGTATTATGAATTAATTGTTTTGGTTTGCTTTGGTACGTGATCTTCAACATTCTTAGTTTATAGATTTCATTGTTATGCGTATACAAAAATAATTTTCCTTTTTTCATTTCATAAGTTAATTTGCTTTTCTTTTCTGCTTTTGTTGGTGATTTTAACTAATTTAATTGCGTGGCACTACGTAGTCGTAGGGCGAGGCCACGGTGCAGCCGGTAGAGGCGCTGGTGCACTTGCAGCTCTTGCCGGAGGGCGCCTTGCGGTTGACCAGACAGATCCGTGAATCGGTGCAGCCGCCGTTGTTGATCTGGCACTGGCTGGAGTACTGCGGACAGTTCTGCTCCACGGCGGTCATGCCGTACAGCTTGTGGCTGCCAAAGAAGGACGTCTGTATGGGCTTCTGGCGCACGCCCGAGCTATCCACGCTCTCCAGCTTCTTGCTACGTAGGAGAGAGACAGAGAGAGAGAGAGCAAAACTAAGAGAATTTCCATATTAGGTAAAGCTTTCGAGCACCTACGTTGTCCAGTCGGTCCAGTAGAATTGATCGTGCGTAAAGGTCAGGCCGAACGGATAGGACAGCTCCTGGGATATGGTGCGCGTTTGACGACTCTGTGCATTGATGCACTCCACCTTCCTGGTGCCCGCATCCGCATAGCACAACTCACCGCTGTGCTCGACGACCACCAGCGAATTGGGCAGCTTGACATCGTTGGCGCCCAGCAGCAGCTCCCGGCCAGTGCCGTCCAAGTCTGAGTACTCTATCTTGGGGTTCGAGCGATCCCAGTCGGACCAGTAGAGTTTCCTGTTAAAAGCGGAAAGCGAGATTAGAGAATCTCTCTGGATCTTAATGCATTTCTTGGTTAGTTCGACTCACTCTCTGTAGGGATCCACAGCAATGCCACGTGGATTCACCAGATCCTTGTTGATGATGACAGCGCGCAGCGTGGGATCGTCCAGGCTGGCCACCTCAATGGTGTCCTTCTCCGAATCCGTCCAGTACAGGCGACGCGAGATGACATCAATGGCAATGCCCTCCGGAGACTCAATGTCTGCAAGGCACACAGCTCACAATGAAATGACCTATAGACCCATTGATTCATTCCACTTACCTGTGCTGATGAAGACGCGCTCATCGGTGCCATCGTACTTGGAGCTGATGATCTTCCGTGCCGATATGTCGCCCCAGTAAATGCGTCCCTCCACACAGTCCTTGTCCAGGCCAATGGCCATCGAGGCCACCTTGATGGGTCGTACATTGCGTCCATTCAGGGGCACACGCACCAACACCACGCCCTGGCTGACAATCAGGAAGTTGGAGTCGTGCTGTTGGCGCTCCAAGCAAACGGAGCCATTGCCATAGAAACCTGCAGAGAAAATCAATGATTAAAATGGGTAAGTGCGGAATTAATTTGACGTAAATAATAGAGTGAAGAAAGGGGAAAAGGGAGAGCAAGTAATTATGTACAAGTAATCTATTTTCGAATCAATTACTTAAACTAATTAACAGTAATTAATCAACAAATTCAGAGTAATTAAAAGTTATTACCAACTAAAAAATGTAATATCGTGAATTTCTTATAATAAAATGTTGATAGGAAAATAGTTAAAAAGTAAGGATCAGTAAAAACTCTTATAAAAAACTAATTAAAATTAATTATTAATTAAATAGTAATTAAAATATTTTTTAAAAATTCTCCTTCCGCAAATAATTGAAGTAATTCCCAAAGTTTGGAGGTTTGCTCTGCCTCAGAATTCCCTTGAATATATAGTGTAAATAGTTGGCATTGATCTTGCACTCGCATTCAATACAGCCCTCGAAACATATCGCATCCGATTTCAATTCCTAACTAAATTCGTAGTCGTAAATATTTTTTGGTGAAAAACACACGCGAAACATAAACGAGATGCGGCCCGTACAAAGTATGCTAGCGAAGGTGTCGCGCTTTAGAAATCTGACCGGGCTGGGCCAGCCGGCTGCCACGCTGCTGAGGGGCAAGACGGCGCTGTGGTCGCTGCGCCAGCAGCAGCGCCGTCAGCTGCAGAAGGTGGAGCAATATCGGCGCAAGGCGACCACGCTGCAGTCGATGCGGGAGTTCTTTATGCATCCCCTGACCTGGGATCGCAACAATGGCTACTTGAACGTGGTGCTGGCCTTGGCCATCTTCACCTTCGTGTTCATCAATTCGTGCACACCCTGCCCCGAGGATCGTGTGCCGCAGCGCAGCAAGAAGACGGAAGAGTAGGAGCTCACCTGGATTGCAGACGCAGACCAGACCCGAGTTCGTCGAATGGCACTTGGCGTTCATGTCGCACATCGTGGGATTGCTCAGGCAGTTCTGCTCCTCGATGCAGACGTAGCCGTCGCCGCGATAGCCGGCATTGCACTGGCACGTATAGTTGGCGGGATCCCTGAATGGAGAGCAGTGGAAATATTTCAAATCAATCGAGAGCTCTTGCCTCGCATCATCACTCGGCCAACTCACTCGGTGGGCTCGCAGGTGGCGTGTATGCCGCAGTTGTTGCGCACATTGCAGGGTATGGGTATGCTCACACAGCCGGTCAGTGCGTCGCCCTGGTAGCCATCGATGCAGTCGCAGTACTGAACACTCAGCGCCGTATCCCACTTGCAAATGGCATTCGATCCGCAATAGACTGAGCCGCAGCGTCCCGCGGGCACACAGCGATCGCTCACGTCCCGCTCGTAGCCGGCGTTGCACTGACAGACGCCGCCATCGCAGTAGGCGTTCTCGCCGCACTCCTCCGCCGCCTGGCACTCTGGGGCCAGCTGGCAGTTGTGGCCGTCGCCCTGGTAGCCACGCTGGCAGACGCACTCCGACTTGCCCAGCTGCTCGTTGTAGTCGCAGTTGGCGTGGGCATCGCAGATGCCCGGTCTCTGCGTGAATCGAAAGGAATGGAGGGATTAGCAAATGGGAGCAGCTCGCTTTGGTTCACTCACAATCGCGCAGGAGTCCTCGATGGGATCGCAGTTGTAGCCGTCGCCGCTGTAGCCGGCATTGCAGGTGCAGATGTGACGCAGCTGCTGCTCCCACCAGACGCAGCGGGCATTCACATGGCAGTTGGAGTCCACGTCGCACGGCAGCAGATCCTCGCTGCTGTCCACCTCATAGCCGCCGGTGAAGCGGCAGCTGCGCTGCTCCTCGGTCAGCTCGTAGCCCTCCGGGCAGGTGCAGTCGCCCAGAATATTGCAGCGCGGCTCCACTTCATCCACCATCAGTAGGGGCACACAGCGTCCATGCTCGAAGACCTCGTCATGGCCGCAGATGTTCGCACAGCTATAGCCGTCGCCCGAGAAGCCTTCACGGCAGCTGCAACGTCCCTCGTAGCAGTCCGCATCCGGCGAACAGCTCTGAAAAATACAAACCACAACAACAACAACAAATCATTTCCCATTTTGAATATTGTGAACCGAACTCGGAACGAAACAAAGAACGATTTCAGTTATCCCTGAAAAACTTGCGGCCCGCCCCTCTGGCTGGGCTTCTGTTAGAGATAGACGAATTCGATGCTTTGTGAATGACACGGCCAGAAAATTGGATGCACCAAAAACTAAACCACTAAATCTATTTGTAAACTGACCATATTTAGGCATAGTTTAAATAATTTTAAGAATTTTCAAAAGTTTCTATAAAACAATTACCAGACTAATCAATTTTAAAGGAACATTTACTTTCAAGTTTTAGTCGAGAATACTTGTTTAGATAATTTTCTTATATTTGTTAATCTCTTCTCTTTCTATTTACCTTTCTTGTAGATATTTTCCTTTTCAGATTCTTTTATTTTGGCTATTTATCTGTTGAGATACTTTTCTTTTAAGATACTATCCGCTAGATACTATCCGCTATTTGTCTCTTGAAACTCTGCCATCACATAATTTTTCTTTTATGCAATTTCCCCTGCTCACACTTACGTAGCACTCATCCAGATGTTGTCCATTGCTCTGATTGGGTTGATAGTCGACATGCTCGTCCGGCTGCTCTGGTTCGGGCTGCTGTGGGCGTGGCTGCTGCTGCTGCTGCTGGTCCTCCTCTGTCGGATAGCCCTGCTGGCCGTCGACTGGCGTGGGCGTGGGGTACTCGATGTTTTCGGCCGTATTGTTGCGCAGACAGCGATAGCCGTTGCCCTCGTAGCCATCGTAGCAGACGCAGGTGAAGCCGCCCTCGTTGTTGGAGCAGAGGGCGTTCTCGTCGCAGACATGGGTGCCCAGGGCGCACTCATCCACATCGATGCAGCTCTCGCCGCCGCGCTCGTCCACCTGGGCGGAGTAGCCGTGCTGGCAGTCGCACCGATAGGTGTCCTCGTAGGGCACACAGATGGCATTCTCGCCGCACTGGACGCTGCCGTCGGTGCAGGCATTCGACTCGGCATCGACGCCGATCTTGCTCAGGGCGCTGGTGCGCAGGGCCTGGTCGCGCTCGAAGTAGTCGAGCGTGATCTTGGACACCTTCTGCAGGACGCTGTTGTCCGTGGGATCGGCATCGTCGTCGCGCAGGCAGCTCTGGTAGAGTATGCGCTGATCCACCTGGAAGCCAATCACACGCTGCTCCTCGGCCAGCTCCAGCTGATGCGATTGCAGCGAGTGCAGCTCGCCGGGACGCACAAACCTGTACTCGTCCGTGTAGTCGGGCAGATGCAGTGCAGCGCCGGCTGGCACGCGTGGCACAGAGCCCGTCAGCTCGATCTTCACCGTCAGCTGGTCCCAGTAGTTCAAGCCCTCGAACGTCTGATTCACCAGCAGCGTCTCGCCCGTCTCGTACTGAATGCGCGAGACGTGCTGGTAGTTGCCTCCGGTCAGCTGGTAGCCATTAGCCGCGCCATTCAGCGACTTGGCGAACAGCCAGCCCACGGTGGTCAGCAGCGGCAGCACCAGCCGCAGCTGCGCCGCCTGCTCCCCACTCACCGGATTGATGGTCGTGTAGACGCGCGCATCCGTGGTCACCACATACGACTGCAGCTTGGCCTCCTCGCTGACGGCCTGGCCATTCAGCTGGCCGGAGAGCGAGCCCGTGACGCGCATCGGCAGATCGTTGGCCAGGCACGACCGTCCATTGCCATAGTAGCCCGGCTCGCACACGCAGCAGTAGCCCTCGGACTTGTCGTAGCACTGGGCATGGCTGTCGCACTGATGCCCATTGCCGTTGCAGCTCTGGGCGAGGGCCGGCGACTCGGTGCGCGTCTCCACGTTGTTGGGCGCCACCACGTTCTCGTTGCCCGTCAAGGGCGCCACCTGGTACAGCCAGACGCCAGCCACGCCCAAGTTGGTGCTGTCGCTGAGGAAACGGGCCTGTGGAGTGGTGGCAGAACGTGAGATTAGTTTTCTCTCTTGATTAGTTTTACTTTGAAATGGGAAAGGAGGATTGAATAGTAAGGTATTAAATTATAGAAGGAGGCGTTGTAAAGACGAAAACGATTTGCTGCTAAGCAAGAGTAGAGCCACAAATGTTTCCTATACATGTGCCCGACTAAGGTATTATTATTCCATATTCACTTACATTCTCCGATCCGGAACCATTCAGATTGTAGTAGCGTCCATCCTCGGCCACGAAGCCCGCCTGGGCGCGAATGTCGGGCAAGCCGTACTCTCCGGCCTCGCCCTGCAGCCAGTTGAGGCCGCCCTGCGGATAGATGAACTGCACAAAGGTCTGCGAGTCGCCGACAATCAGGGCCACCTGAAAGGTGTTCAGTCTGTCCGTCTTCGAGTTGAAGTAGCCCACATTGCGCCACGTGCCGACAATCAGTTGGCGTGCCTCGAACTCCGTCCAATCGCTGTAGGCGTAGCGCACCAGCAGCTGAGCGCGATTCAATTGCTCAGGATCCTTTGACTCGAAGAGCGAAATGGAGCTGTCGTCGTTGCTGTTGCTCGTGTCGACGTTCGAGTAGAAGGCCGCCACCGAGGGATACTCGAGTGGGAAGGGCTGATTCAAGTACTCCGTAAACTCCACGTTGAATGTCAAAATGCCATTCGTGTTGATCTGCAATGGAGATGTGAATGGGATGCGCTTAGTTGAAGTGCCTCTTAGGTGTGGGTAAGGGGTGGGTGTGAGGGCATGGATGGTGTATATAAGTGCATATGGTCCATCAATTAGCTGCTTTGTGAAGTGCCAACAGGGCACTTAACATTTAACGGCCACTGCGCCTGCCGGAAACCAAACAAAAACAAATCATTAACAAGCGCGCCTCAATGATCATTAGAGAAGAGAGAGAGCCGCCTTCACTTTCTCTAATGAGTTTTCTAAATTAGTGCTAGATAAATAGACGCAGCCAGCGGCCAACACTATCCAGCTGCGCGACCTGCTCCTGTTCACACATCGCCACGCACTCCAATTGGAATGCCAAATTCAATTGCTCCACAATTTTTACACTTTTCAACTTCAATTGCACAACTTTGCGTATTTTTCTTGCATCCATTTTGCCTAAATAAACAAATATATAGACGTACACACATACATATATATATATTGTTCTTTTCTTGTCGATCTTTTGTTATTTTCGGAACTGGAGCACATGTGTGTGCCCAAAAAGTGGAAAGAATGATAGCGATTGTATTTTGTGGCACAAAGCAATTCTCTAACAAATTAGCACCAAGACTGGCCGCACTTCATCCTCGCCATCTCAGCGGGCTACAGAAATGTGTGTGTGGAAATATTTGCCAAAGCCACTTGAGACCCGAAAGACTGCAGTAGAATTTACCAAGGTTTTTTGTAAATGATTTGATTTATTGGTTAATGATTTATTTTATTTACTTTAAGAAATTTGTGTTTTGGCTATGAAGGAATTTTTTGAATATTTTATTTACAGCCTAAAAAAATATTGTTAAAATTTATTATCAAGTTTTCATTTAACCTTAGTTTTTAATATATTTAGCAGACAGCCTTGTGGTACTTAAATATTATCTGATTTTTCTTTGTTCTAACAGCAGAGCAAATATTGTAAAGCAAAAAAAAAAAGGTAATATATATTTCTTATACTTTCTTTTATTATATTCCCAACTCTACACAAAAGCTCTATATATTTTCTATAAAAACTCATGTAGCTTTGCATTCAACTGAATTTTTATAAATTCCAAAATAAATCGAGCCAGCTTTTCCGTTTGATCTTCTATTTTTAGCAGCGCCGAAGGGGTTTAATAACAATTAAATTGAATAATGTGAATTGGCTGGAGGAGAAGAAGCTTTTGGTTATTTCTGGTCAAAGGAATTCTCGAATATTTATGCATTTCTATGGCCATAATGTTAATGCCACACACACACACACAACACACAATTCTGTGCCGCGTGCTATTTTTCGACGTCAGACACATAAATTCAGTTAATTAACTAACAAAAATAGGCGACACTTTCGCCTCGACGCGCCGCTAAGAGCACATCATAATTTTTAGACATTCAACAAGAAAACAGAGGTAGAATGTGGAATAGTGGACGAGATAGAGGTAATGAAAATTTTAATACGCTTACTTAGCTAAAATATATTTTAAAATGTATATGCTTACTTAAGGTTCCGTCTCTGATTGCTGATTAGAATAATGATTGCTTTTAATCAGATTATTTTTAAGTATTAAGGGAAAGTACAGCAAACAGAATTGCTTGTAATAAATACTATAAGTGCTTATTGATGGAGGGGTTGCCATGTGCATCTATTACAATATTAAATAAGAAAAATAGTTTGAAGACATCAAATATTGATTATAAAAAGAGAGTTGCCAAAAAACAGGCTACAGGTAAAGAGAGCGAGACAGAGAAAGAGGGAGACAAGAAAGAAAGGCTCACATTGAGAGCAGGAAAGTAAAAGATTGTAAGATTGTCCCTATAATAATTTTGTTATTTATAAAGTCAATCTAAGTTTTGATACTTTTTTATATATAATATTCGCCTAGCTGATAGTTTTCATTATCTAACAAAATGAACCAAAACTATAAAACAGATTTTCATATAGCATTTCATTGAATAGTGTTGCACATTCGCTGAGCATTTTCAAATACCCGCCTTTCAGAGTATTTCGTAAAAAAAAGGCGGCTAAAAGTTTGGATCTGAGCCAAGGCGGGCTAGATGTGTGTTGTAGCTACAACGGGAACATCAATGGGTTGACTTGTTCGCTATTTATTGTAGAGTGTGTCTATGCCTATAGAAACTAAGAGAAGAGTGAGGAACAAGATTGCCATGGACCACCCTCAAGTGTTGTATTATTTCGTATTCGAGTTGAGTGCGTGCGTGCGAATCGCTGTCGCAGTGGAAATGTATCTATCAGATACAAATGTATCTGCGAGTTACTTTTACACAGTCTCGGTGATGTCGAAATGAGCCAGAGCCAGATATGCTGCCCAAAATTCATGCCGATTTCTGTTGTCCACTTAGCTATAAATACACGTATTAAAGTAAGCAAACTATTTGCATAATGCCTATTGATAGACAATCGGCTTAAGCTTATCGCTGCGCTCTTATCAGCTGCTGTTGAATGCAACAAAAATAAATTCATTCAGCACAATTTCTAGAGCTAATTTATTAGCAGATAATATTCATACTTATATAGGTATACTTAGTATATAAACTCGTTGTACTCACGTAGATCTGTTCATATTTGTCGCTATAGAAGCTAATGGGTTGCTCCAATTGGAGCATCGCCTGTTCGCTGTTGCCCTTGGCCAAGTATTGTATGCTTCCACTGCCCTCGACGTATTCGTATAGCTCCTGGGCCCGCAGGCTGTCCAGGTAATTCTCGTACTGACCTCGCACCTGGCTCAGGCCAAGCAGCAGCAGCGGCAGCAGCAGCCGCCACAGTTTTTGGTTAAAAGTTTTCATGGCAAAGTTTTAATCTGATTTTTTATGATTTTTTTTTTAAAGAAATTCTCAAAATAATATTTCTTTATCTGTGCGTGTTTCACAATTTCGCGATCAGCATTTTTACACAAACAGGCACACACACACACTCACACACACACGGAGACGCGCGCGTAGTGTTTGCTTCCAAAAATATCGAATTTAAAAATAACGAACCGGCAGACAACTGAGTATCTATCGTCTATAGCAATAGTATATATATTATATATATATATTTAAATATATATAGGAATAGGTCTATGGAATTGTGTCTTGGAGCACCTTGTCTCCTTTATAGCTTTCGATTCGACTCGATTCTTTAGCGGAGCCAAGTGAACCGCACGCGATGAAAACAAAATCTTCACTGAATCGCAGCTCCGCTCTGTGGAATTCTCTTTGGTTCGGTCCCTCTGACCGTTAACACTTAACAGAACGCGGCGTGTGGGTGTGTGCGTCTGGAGTCTTCACGCTTAACAGAGACACAAAATGGATGGCTGTGTGTATGTGTGTGTATGCTTTTTCACATTTGAGTCTTTTTAACAGCGCCTGGAGGCTTCGTCTTCGCTGCTAACATATCATCCACACTCAAATGCATTTCGCTTTTATTTCAAATGGCATCCAAATGCATGCACTTAACAGCGAGCGAAAGTTAACAGAGCGTGCAGCGCGAGCAGAAAAGAGCGAAGAGAGCGTGCAAGAGTGGGCACTGATCTAAAAAGATCTAGATTTTATATAGATGATGATTTCGCCTACTTATTTATGACATTTCGCTTTTGCCGTTGACATTTATGTTCCACACGCATTAAGTTCGGACGTTTCTTGTTTTTTGCAAATATTTTACAGCCGAAGAGTTGGACAAATTAATAAGAAAAATTTTAAATATAAACTAAGTGGAAAATTTTTACAAAAAGGATTTTTGGACGTGTGTTGAATTGGCGAGTTCTTGGAAATGAAAGAAATATATAAATTTTATTCATTTTTATTTATAACATTTTTGTCAATTTTTTTTTTACATTTGTGCTCGCGTTTATAAATATGTTTAATAAATATTTATTAATACGCTATATTTAAGCTTAATTATAAATATATGCATCTATTGTAGAATCGAGTATACTAATACTTGTACCCACTCCAATATCAATTGATGATCTAATGCTGGCAAACCCAACCCATTTAATGAGCTTAGAAATACTTCCTGAGCCATCATCAAAAGAATCCCTGCATACACATACATATATAGTTAATAGAGCTTCTACTCTCCCTGAGATTAGAATTGCTCAATCCGGTGGGTGTGTTTGGGTTGTTTGCCTGGTAACCACAAGGTGGGGCGTTTGTAGGGTGACCCCAAAAATTGAGATCAACATTTAGATGGGGCGAGGCACGCGTTCCAATTCCGTTGAACTGAACTTCAGGCGAGGGCGGGCACGTGCCGCTTGATTGGACTCTGAACTGCCTCTCCCTCTCTCTCTCTCTCTCCCTCTCTCTCTCTCTCCTTCTCTCTTGATGCCACCGTGAAGCGCCGCAGACGTACTCCCTTAGCCACACACGCACACATACAGACGAACACTGCGGCTCTGTAAAAATAAACAAATGCAAAGTTCTGAGGCAGAGCGACAGAGCGTCTGTGACTCTGGCCTCGTCTTTGGTTTTCGGCTTTATGTATAATGATCATCTACTTGGGCTATTTATGATGTATTTCTCGGTTAATTAGTTGCAGCTGGTTGCAAGAGGACAGGGGCACGGCAGTTGCTTCCGCATGCACGCACTGCAGCCATCAGTCAGTCCATCATGTCGTCCAACATGGAATTCCAGCTCCAACTCGAAAGTGAATTTTCTTTGCCTTAACTATATTTGGCAGCAGGGCGCGTCTGTCATGGGAATACATGCATAAATATATACATATATTTAAATATATTTGTGTGTGTGTGTGTGGTAGGTGCCGCTTGATCGGTGATGGATGGCTGCCTACTCCCGAAATCATTTATCTTCAGGGAGTTGCAGCCGAATTCCAGGAATCAGAGCGAGACGTCGGCGTAGATCCAACAGCTACTTTTGATATAATCGAATATAACATTAGAGAAAGAACTCTAAAATACTTTAATGTATTTATTATTGGCATTTATAATAAATTGAAGTTTTGTTGACAGACAGAAAAAAAAAACAGCGATATTGGAATGAGATGATAGTCGTAGTTACAGACAGTAGAAGAGCCGACTGGGCAGGAAGGAGGTAGAGGAGATGTATGTATGAGTTGGAGGTTTAGTAAGAGGGAGAGAAAGAGAAGGAAAAGAACAAGGGGATTAGGAGTAGGATTAGATAGACAAACAAGAGAAGGAGTAGAATAACTAAAACTACATCTTAGAGATGATACATCAAATAAACAATATCCAATTTCATATAACTATATTATAAAATTATTAAATGACATATTAACTGTATACCCAATATGACGGCATGCTCTATCACAATACCGAAGTTTTGGTATTTTGTACTCTAATGTAGATTGCAAATAATTAAAAACTTAAATTAAGCATGTGATTAAAAGATTTTAAATTGTTTTCAGCTACGGCCAATTAGCTGGCCTCTGCTTATAAAAGAGATGGAGGAGACCCATCGAGTGGTGAATCGCATTCAAAATGCTCTCTGTGTGGTGGCCACTGTGGAATGTTGTGCTGTGGTTTCAAGTGGTGCGCATGATGCCACAGCTGGACGAGTTTTGTGAACACCACTCGACTAATACAATGGTGAAACTTGATTCTTATAATAAAAATATGTTATATATGTGTACTATATATTCATTTATATCTAATTCATTATTTGTTATGCATTATTTTCTAGCACGACTTTTGCTGCGATCTGCATGACGAATCGCCGCAGTTCAGCGACTGTCAAACGGATTGGCATGACAAAATTCACTATACCACCGATGAGGATGAGCTGCTCTATTTGTATGTGAGTATTAAAAAGGGTTGGGAGGGGGCTAGAGGTGCAGGTAGTTGAATTAAACTCAACTCAAGTAATAGTCTCTAGAAATAATCTACGTAAAAGTCCAACTCTACAGCTACTCTGCCAGCTCAACTTAGTCATCATTCAGCCCTACTTCATATAAAAAGATCTAATATATATCCATTTCCAGTGCACGGCTGAATGCACATACAATAGCACCGACTTTCTGGCAGCCAATCGTCAGAGTCTAAATTTAAATCACGTGCGCGAACACCTGGAGAACGACCTGGCCAATGCGGCGGATGAAGCGCTGCTCTACGAGGCATACGTCAAGTGCGACAAGCATGGTATGCAAGACTCATTTAGTAACAAATCCATATATATGAGAACTGCTCTTCAGCTCTAGGACAGCTCGAGCACAAGGACATGCAATTGTTGGCCAAACGTCTGACCACATATGGCTGTCATCCGTTTCCGGGTCTGGTGATGGAGTGCATGGTCAGGGAGATGATATTAAAGTGTCCAGCGGAGCGTTTTCACAAGACAGCGCAATGCCGAGTCGTGCGACAATATTTGCAAAAGTGCGAGCAACGGCCAAAGAAATAGATTTGTGTAGAGAGAAGGAGATGGAGCAGCAATAAATGATAATCATGAAGAGCAACCACATATTTATATGCCAAGGCTTCAGACAGCAGGAATAATGCAGTACAGATCATCCTTGATGCAGATATACCAAAGCAAGTTCAGCTCATTGAGAGCAATATCTTGAAAGTAGAGACAATTCAGTTGAGTTAAATTGTTGCTTACACATTTAATTGTTCGCTAACATTACGTTAAGATACGGTCTAAATTACGCTAGATCATGAGACGTCCTGCTGGATACTCTTAACTAAATCGCCTTCCAGTTGCAGTGCATCCGACTTTTTGAGCTGCTTGTCAAAGCGTTTCTCAAACTTCTTTGTTTGCTTCTCACTGAGCTGCTCGACCGCCAGATGCTTTGTGTATTTCTTTAGCAGCTTTTTCTTCAGCTTCTCCTGGAAGATGCCATCGGGCTGCTTGGACACTAGCTTCAGCAGCTGTGCAGCCCAATCGAATTCGTTGGTTTCTTCGGTAGCTTCAGCTGCAGCTGCTGCGGGTTCTGATGACTCTAGTTTGGATTTCTTTTTGGGCGGCGCCTCTTGCTCTTGCTCCTTTTGCTTCAGTTCTGCCTCCTTGGCCGCTTTGGCTGCTTGAAGCTCGGCCTGTTTGGCCTCCTTCATTTTGTTCAGCTCCTTCTCGAGTATGTCCCACACCTGGGTTGCTTGCTGGCGTGGCATACGCATGCAGTTGCCCACAAAGTTCTCGAACTTCGCCTTCTTGCGCGGCACATTGTCCACGCTCTGCAGACGCTGGAAGGCGCTGCGCAACGTCGGCGTCAGCTGGTACTCGCTGCTATCCAATATTGCACGTATGATATCCATCCAGCTCTCCTGTTTCTGTGCGTTCTTGTTCCTTGGCTCCTTGGGCACGAAGTTTTGGTTGGAATACTTTTGAGCCTCTGAAATGCATTTAATGTGCGCTACATATTCCTCCTCGTAGAAATCTTTGAGGCAGTCCATGCACGAGACGTTTTTTGTCTTGCCCCGGCATTTAGTCTGGTAGTGTTTTTCGACGGCGGGCTTTTTAACGGACTCGCCGCAAATGTTGCAGGTGAAGAATACCATAGTTTAGGAGAATTATTAAAGAAATTGCAGCCGAATGAGAAGACGCGGTGTATTCCACGTGCGCGCTTTGATATTTGTTTTGATTATCGTTAATCGATTGTAATTCTGTTGCCGTTCTGCTTTCTAAACAGTTGTGCACTGTTAGCACGGTCTACTGCAGCTATAAATCGACGGCATTACACTGTAAACTCTCTGTTAGCTGATGAACAATTAACATTATATGGTAACGTGCTATATCATTCAGCTTTTGACTGCCTAGCTTGCAGAATTTAGTAGTTTTGCCATCTCTAGCGCGGCAATCAGCTGTTTCGCGCACGCTGAAAGTGAAATGTGGTTGCCAATGTTGAAATTGCAACGAATCGTGCCGCATGGACCGCTGCGAAGTCTGACTAACCACTGCATCAGAATGAGCACCATAGTGTCTACAGATGCCGCGGAACAAACGCCACCCGCCAAATACGAACGCCAACCAAATGTGCTACGTAAAAAGCTGAGTTCTGTTGTGCCGGGCTCTGTGAATTTACAGGTGCTCGGCGCAGGCGCCAACGGAGCACCCAGCGCTGTTTACTTGTTTACCGATCAGTCCCGCTACCTGTTCAACTGCGGCGAGGGCACACAGCGTCTGGCACACGAGCATAAGACGCGCCTATCTCGCCTAGAGCAAATATTTGTGACACGGAACACGTGGACCGCAGTGGGCGGACTGCCGGGCCTGGCCTTGACCATTCAGGATGCTGGCGTGCGCAATGTGGGCCTGCACGGACCACCGCACCTGGACACCATGCTGCAGAGCATGCGCCGCTTTGTGGTGCTCAAGAATCTCCAGATGCAGACAATAGACAGCACACTGGGCGTTCCTTTCGAGGACTCGATATTGACCGTGCAGCCAGTTGTGCTGCGCAGCGAGGAGCAGCCTCTGCAGCCCGTTCTCAGCTATATCTGCAAACTGAAGCCACGCCCAGGTGCGCTCAACCTAGTGAAGTGCGTCGAGGCGGGCGTGCCGCCAGGCCCGTTGCTGGGGCAGCTGAAAAACGGACAAGATGTGACGCTGCCCTGTGGCACAGTAGTGCACTCTGCGGATGTCACAGAGCCCGCCGAGACGGCGCTCTCCTTTGTCTTCATAGATGTGCCCAGCGTGGATTACCTGGAGTCCCTAAAGGCGCAGTCGGAGCAGTACAAACAGCTCGCCAACTCCGAGTTAACTGAGGTGGCGCTCGTGGTGCACTTTAGTCCACCCGAGCTCACAGCTCATGCAGAGTATCTCGACTTTATGCAGACTAACTTCTCTGCCGGCACACAGCACATTTATCTCAACTCGCATTTAAATAATTTCTCCGGCTATGCGGCGGCTCATCGCATCCAATACCAGCTGCATCAGCTGGCTCCGCGCTTCTTTCCGCTGCTCGCCGAGGCGGCGGAGCTGCAGCTGAGCTGCCCCAGCAACACGTTGAGTCACAGCCTAAAGAAAACGAAGCTGGACAATGACGTTGAGGAGCAGCAAGAGAATAAATTGAGTGAGAGTGAATTAGTGAATGCAAAGGAGGTGAAGCAGCAGCAAGTGAGACAGCAGCAGGCCTTCGTTTCCATGAGCAGCTTCCATTTGAGACCTAAGAAGGGTGAGTGAAGGAATATTTGTTATTATTTTATTCGGCATGTTCACTTTTATGTATTTTATATTAGATATATAAATTTCAATATTTGAAAGTATTTATTTTTTTAGTAGTAGTAAAAAATAAGTAAATATGTAGATATACATATATAAGAATTAAGGAAATTATCAAATATTTAAGTGCTGTGAACATCATGCAATGTCATCCGTCATAAGTTTCGAGCATCAACAATCAACCCACCTTCAACCCTTTCATCTCATCTAATGGACTTGCACCATCTCTTTCCCCTCTTGCTTCAACTGCAAAGGAAACATAATAAACAGAAACTGATATTTACGTAAACTTGCTCATCTTTACGCTACAGGATTGGATCGCACGCTGGAATCGAGGCTGACGCCCGAGGAATATATCAAGGAGACGCATGCAGTGCCTGGCTTCAGCGAGCTGCTCGCCCAGCTGCAGAGCGAGACGGCGGAGACATTGAAGATTGAGAGCAAGGGCTATCCGCGTATCATATTCCTCGGCACCGGCTCCTGCATACCGAATAAGACGCGCAACGTCAGCTCAATTCTCATCCAGACCGCGGCGCAGGCATTCATGCTGTTCGACTGCGGCGAAGGCACACACGGCCAGATCGTGCGGCTCTTTGGGCGAGAGCGTGCCCGTGAGGTGATGCTGCAGCTGCAGGCTGTCTATGTCTCGCACTTGCATGCCGACCATCACATCGGACTGATTGCGCTGCTGCGCGAGCGACAGCGTCTGGAGCCGACGTCCCCACTGCTGCTGCTGGCTCCACGTCAGATCGAGCCTTGGCTGAACTTTTATAATCGTCAAATCGAACCGATTGCCGATGCCTACACGCTGATGGGCAACGGCGAGCTGCTGGAGCAGCCGCTGGCGGGCGAGCGTGTCGAGCAGCTGGGCATCGCCTCGATAGCCACCTGCTTGGTGAGGCATTGTCCGCATGCCTTCGGCATCAGCCTCACGCTGCAGGCGCAGCACGAAGGCGAGCCGATCAAGCTGACCTACAGCGGCGACACGATGCCTTGTGCAGATCTGGTCGAGCTGGGTCGCAACTCAACGGTGCTGATACACGAGGCCACCATGGAGGACGACCTGGAGGAGGAGGCGCGCATCAAGACGCACAGCACCATCTCGCAGGCCATACAGCAGGGCCGCGACATGCAGGCCAAGCACACCATCCTCACGCACTTCTCGCAGCGCTATGCCAAATGCCCGCGCCTGCCCAGCACCGAGGACATGCAGCACGTGGCCATTGCCTTTGACAATATGCAGGTGACCGTGGAGGATCTGCAGCACTACCACAAGCTCTATCCAGCCCTGCTGGCCATGTACGCCGAGTACACCGAGGAGCTGGAGCAGCGCGCGGTGAAACGAGAGCTCAAGCAGGAGAGGAAACGCAAATTGGCACAGACGTGATGAAGGCGTGGCAGCATCTTAGAGAGAGAGAGGGATAGAGAGGGGTGTTATGAGAGAGAGAGAGGTCTTTTGAAATGTTTTCTTGATAACTGTATACGAGCTAGGAATTTTGTTTAGCTACCGTGATAACTGGCGCATATATAATGAAGGGTCTTAGGCTTAAGTAGAGGTTCACCTTTAGATAGCTATAGTACAGCTATTTAGAACTAGGCAAGTCTATGCAGCATAATTTATACACAGCTTAAAGTATAAATAAAAAATAATTAACATATGCCATGACAAAATAAAATGTTAATTTATATTGTAAATAAAATAAGTCTTATCTGTTTATGTTCAAAGTGAATTGTGGAGAAAAATAAAAATAAAACTAAACTATTTACATATTTCTGTATTTTTTTGCGAATGCCATAATTGAAAAGGATTTCTTGAACATATATAAAAAATATTATTGTAACTTAAATTATATTTTATATTTAGTTGAAATGAAACAAAGTTTTATTTTGTTTTTGGTGTTTGTTTATTATAATTTTTTGTTTTGTTTTTTTAATGTTTATTTGATTCACTTAATGCGCATTCGCTTGCAACAGGTGTCTGTGTGATAAACGCTCGTAGAATTACAAATTACGAATTTAGTTCTTCAATAATAATAATATGTAAATGTATAAATAGTCGCATATTAATTCATTAGCATTGTCGACACAACAGAAGGGCACTTGGGTTTTACTGTTATTATATTCATTCATTTTTATATATTTTGTTAAATATTTTATATTTAAGGCACTTTTTCTCTGTTGATTTTCAATTTTTTTTTTTTTTTTTTTTTTTTTTTTTTTTGGGGGGTTTTTTTTTTTTTTTTTTTTTTTTTTTTTTTTTGAGGCCAAGTATTTTTTTTAATCAATTTTTTTTTTTTTTTTTTTTTTTAGTTTTTGTGAGGATTTTTTTTCTTGTTTTTGCTTTGTTTTTGGAAATTAGCTGTGACTAGTTAAAATTAGTAGTTAAACGAAAAATAGGGTTTATTATAAAAAATAATATATCTTAGCTTGAACTTGTTTTTTTTTTAGGTTTTGCTTGGTGTGTATGTGTGTGTGTGGGCTGTGTGTGTGGTTCAAACTTCTGGTTAATATATTTTTTTGTTTTCCATATAAATAAACATAATTTCAACATTTGTTTAAAAATAAATAAATAGTTGTACATTATTAAAATTAAAAGAGAAAAAACATCGGCAAAGTTAAGCAGCTGATATTTGCTTTTTTTTTTTAACAACAATTGAAATTATAATGTTTTTTTTTTTATAATTTATATAAATAATTAATAATTGCTTTTGCCTTGGCCTACAATTAAGCTTAGAGTTTAATTCTAATCTTAACAATTTTATAAACTCTTTGGATTGGGTTTTGCTTGGCTGCCAAAGACAAAAGACAAATATCGTAACGGTTCCTAACGCTCCTCCATTTAGATTCACTTTTTAAAGTATTTGTATTATTATTATCTTCTTTTCTTTTCTATTCTTTGTTTTTGGGCTCATACACGTTCCACATAGTTGCCGGGGAATGTGCCAAAGCAGCCCGTTCTCTGCGAGGTGCCCACAAACCAGCCATCGTCGCATTTCTCCAGAACATGCACCAGATCGCCCTCGAAGATCTCCAGTTCGTCGGAGTTCTGTGGCCGATATTTGTACAAAGCGCGATAGCTGTTGAGATACGAGCAGAACAGAAAGTTAATTAGGTTTACTTTGGAGTCTGATTCCAAATACTTACGTGAGTGGCTCGGAGCTGGTGTCCACATGGAGGGCATCTGTCTTGTGCAGCGTGCGGGTCTCCTTCAGTATGCCATTGGGCGGATGTGCACCGTTCTGGGTTAGCGTATTGAACTCGTTATTGATATTTGTGCGCAACACGTCCAGATTTGGACGCAAATTTGTGGTGCTCTGAGTGTTGATAACTGTTGTCGTTCTAGCCGCAATATCTTCTGCACCAATATCGGTTAAGACCTGCGAGACACACACACACACACACAGATAGCAAAGAAAGAAGAAGAGTTGATAAGGTTTGATTAATTGATTCATTAAAAGTGCGTAAATGTTGAAGAAATGCTAAAAGTTATAGACTAGATAGTTGCAGTTGATATGGGGATTGGACTAGACATTACCTAGACTTTTATAATATAGATATATAAATATTCAAAATGATGCCTTTATATATGGCTAAAACTAATCTGCATATATAAATTATTGAAGGTCTAGATCTCTTGCATATTCAAAGTACTCTAAAGTAAATAATTTTGTAATTGCAAACAATGAGCTGATGATTCACACACAATGCTTAGGAAAAAATATGTGTAACTGAAGTAGGCATGAATCATATGAATATACTCATATGAGTATGCTCAATAAGTGGGCACTTCTATAAGACGAGACTGCGGTAGATACGACTATCTTAATGTAGAGTAGAGTAGAGAGAATAGACTAGCAAGTAAGCCAAGTGGAGTAGACTAGGTTAGAGTATATTGGCTAGAGATTCGGGAAAAAGAGAGTTGGGTAGAATAGAACTGGGTGGGGTACAAAAGAGTAGAGGAGAGCAGGAAAGTAGAATAAAAGAGTGTACAGTAGAATATCGATAATCTGCTATTTACCTCCACATAGGAGACAGGGAAAATGCCCTTGCGGTTGGCTATTTTGCCCTCAAACCAATTGCCATCGACGCGACGTGTGAGTGTGACCAGCTCGCCTTTGTTCAGAGAGAGCTCAACGCCGGACTGCGCTTGGAAGTTGTATTTGGCACGAGCCTGGCCCTCGGAGGGGCGCTTCGAGGGTGTGCGAGCGCCATCACGACTGATAATCTGCGAGAGAGGGAGAGGGAGAGGGGGAGAGATAGATATTAGTGGATATAGGGAATAGTTTACAGAGTTTAGACTCTACCTCCACATAGCTAGCAGGCAGCAATCCAATCATGGCGTTATACTCGCCCTCGTACCAATTGGGATCGACCTGTCGTCGTATGTAGATGGTGTCGCCCTTGCGGAACGAGAGCTCCCTAAAATAAAACCGAGTTCAAGTTGAGTGGAAGTGCAAGGTTTGTGCGAGTTGAGTGGGGCTTACTTGGAGCTCTGCCCCTGGAAATTGTAGAGAGCGCGTGCCACCGTCTTGGGTCCCACGAGCGACTTAAGCGTCACGTCTGTGGGAAAGTCATCGTAGCGATTGAGGGCAATCGGTGACTTTTGTGAGGGTGTGAAATTGTCGGTGTGTCGTCGCGAATTCATGTCCTGCAGCTCCTGTAGATATTTGCGTCGTCGCTCCTCCTGGTATAGCTTTTGCATATGCTCCGCTTGTCGTATGGCTAATTCCTCATCCGATATGTTTGGCTTGTACTCATTCCTGAGTGGGGTCTTGAAGTGTATATTGACGTCTATATGAAACGAGAAGAATCGGATACCGTATCGATGAGTATATATGTATGTAAATATCGGAAATTGAACGCCTGGTCTGGCTGGCCAAAAGGTTGTTGTGTTTCGTTTATTGTTATTGCTACGCGCGATGCTAAAAACACGAAATAAGTAGTTAGGGCAGTGCCGGGCGGCTGCTCGTAGGGCAAGTGTAAGACGAGCTAACCGCAAAAAAAATATATAAATTATTGTCGCTGCTGTTATGAAACGAGCCGCAGCGCTTATCTGTAACTGTAGCTGTATCTATAACTGTCTGTAGCTGTAGCCTGTCGCTGTATCTGTTATAGCTATCTTCATCTGTAGTCTAACGTCTGTGCATGCCAATTGGTAAGCAAATAAACAACGTTAACGCTGTTCAGCGCACGCCTCGCTAAGCAGATAGACCCCACAAAACGCAGATAACCCCTCAGCAAACTGAGAAAGTTGAGATGAATAACAAAGTATATACAAATATATGTATATATAGAGTGAGAGAGAGAGAGAGAGAGAGAGGTATATACTCATAGTTTAGTCTTCGTTTTCAATTGAATTAACATTTCGCATTGTATCGAAAATGAGCTGCAATTGAAGTTAATGCTCGTTAGTTTCCACTGATAGCTAAATGAGCCACCAATTGAATTGAAAGTGGTGCCAACTGGGCGTGTGGCCTAAGTGGGTGGATGGCTGACGACCCGCCCGAATGGGATGAACCGAGCGCCCAAGTGCTTGCCGCTGTTGTCAGCTCATGATTGGCATCTTGAGATAATGCAGCCCCTATATCATTCAGTCAACAATGCAATGGCTGTCAATTAAAAAAGTTTACAATGAAGAAATTATAATTATTATTTACTTATCTGATCAAGTTTTAATAGCTTTTTTTGAATGGGGTTTTTATGGAGTTTAGCAATAGTTTTTGTCTGGCTAAGAGAGACGTCTTGAAGCTGTAAGAGTTTAGCCTTAAAGTTGTACAAGTAAATATACAGTATATATATTATTTTAAATAACGTAGTTTAAAATTTTATATATGCATTATATATATAAATTCTGAAAAATAATATGCCTTTAAACTCTTTAAAAATACTAAAATAATATATCGTAAAATTCAGCAAGAATTCATGAGATTTACAATAACAATTATGAATGCGAATAATTTTCGAAAGAACTGAGGCCTTTTATATAAAATGTTTTAAAAGGTATTTAGAGATATTTAAACAAGCAATGAAGTATTCCCTCCAAATAAATTTCTTAGAAATAACAACAGACTTAAATCAGAGACGTCATCAACTGATATAAAATAGGTAGCAGAATCAAGAGCTGAACTAATCAGGCCCACGTATGCGAGGGCAGCAAGAAAGATTTGGGAGCCATAATCAACGCTAAACGACGAAGAATCAGCTTAACTAAATTATTTAAATTAAACTATGGAAAATATGCATGACTTGATGCCCGATTATTTACCCTTCATTTTGATGGTCAATATAAAATTAAATTAAAATTATTTGACAAAGTTGCAAATATTTCAATAAAGTTTTGTTTGCCATCTCATATTAGCTTTTGTTCGAAATATATGTATATTGATGATAATATGATTAAATTATTAATTGAATACCCTGGTAATTAAATAATTAATTGCAGATCTCAAACTCATGAAACTGAGTGGAACTGAAGGTAAAGGAACTATAGGAAAAATGCAGTTAAATTTAAATAAATTTATACAGATTCCTTCTTAACTCTAAAACTAAGTAAAATGAGTTTATAATATAGTTAAGTTAATGCTTCTTTGTGGCTAATAACTTGACTTGAGCAGCTTTGATGAGCTTTAACACAAAGCCATGAGACTGCCCTGAGCAGCTCGTACTTGGAAACAAAGGAAGCCTCGAAAAAGACATATAGTTAAAATGCTTTACAAGATCAACAACAAAGACTAGCTAAGGCTGCAAGTAATTTCTGATAAGCACCAGCAGTTAAGACAAGATGAGCCACTTAAGCAAACTTAGTATATACTAGATATTAGTATATATATGTCATTTGCATAGCTGCAGCAGTTATAAAGCAGAAATATATTCACTGTGGCCTTGGGCTGCATAGTTGGGAGATTCAGTTGTGGATATTCATTTGCATATGACGTGACCGCGTTTCACATCAACTTGCAGGGGGGTGGGATGAGTGGAGCGCTCAACTGATATGAATGGCAGTTAAACAATTGGAAATCAAGCACAGTCGTAAAGCGAATTCTAAACGAATTGCGCAGCAGCCAAAGATCAAATTTTCCATCTCAAATAAATAGAAATTTGTTTTTGACGAAGGGCTTTACAAAAAGCGGCACACAAGCTGTACAAATATTTGTCGCTGTTGTTGTCATTGTTGTTGTTGTTGTCTGTGACAATGACAAAATGCTTTAAAAAATCATAAAGCACAGCAAACAAACTGCTTTTTATTGTTGTATGCAGCAAAACAAAAAAAAAAAAGTAGAAAAATAAATGAAAAAAAGGAGAAATAATTGTCACTTGAGAGATTTTTCACTTTCACTGATTTGTTTGAGGCGGCGCAATTTGCAGCGTTTTGAAAGTGTTGCCGATTTTCATCTTTCACTGCAGGCACACACACACACGCACACACATGCACTTGTTTGCCCCGTTAAGCCGGCTTTTCCTTTCGAGTTAGGTTAATCAGCGCTTACGACAGAAAACAAAAACCTTTTCTTTTTCGCCTCACTCCACTCTTCGCTTCACCTCACTGTGCTTAGTCACACAATCAATCAGAATCACAGCTAGATAGATAGTATGAGAAGGTCGTTCAGCTGATAAACTAGTAGCCAAAGGTGTCTCGGCTTAGCCAATGCACGAACCTCGCTCCAAACTCGTTTAAGTCGATCGATCGATAGGGGCGCGCGACTCTAACAACTGCTTCGTAGCACGCGTTGCGCTCAACTGAAACCGAAACCGAAAACTGAAATTCAAACTGAATGAAATGCAAAGATTGAGTGAATGAGCAAGTGAGAGCATAGAGTGGAATAGAGAGAGAGAGACAGAGAGAGAGAGAGAGAGAGAGAGAGGCAAGGCTGAAGCGGCTTTGTCGCATTTCAGTTATCGTCGTACAACGAATGCCGTTTCTTTGGCGCCCCACCTCAAATCGCACGTTTATTCAGACATTGCACAGCTGCTGCTTCTTCTTCTTCTTCTCTTACTACTACTGATTGTTGTTGTTGTGGTCGATGTGCGAAGTGCTTACAGTGGGGCAATTAACTCACGCACAGTTGATAAGAGCCGCGGGCTCGAGTGTACGTGAACTGGATGACACATTGTCAAATGAATCAAATTCAATTGTTGAAATAATTTAAGGGAAAATATTTAGAAATATTTTGAAATGTGAAAAGAGGTATGAAATTAATAAAAACAAATAAATAAAAAAGAAGTAAATAAATAAAAAATATAATAATAATATTTAAATAAATATTAATAAAACCTTTTTTAAATTAACCTATATTTAATATTGTATTTTATGATCATTAGATGGATAAGCTATTTATTAATCATCTACTGATATTTGCATTGAACTGCAGCTTTTAGCTTATCCACTTATTTACATGTTTTATGTAATATAAACATGTATACATTATATTTAAAATATTTAAAGCCTGTCTGAAAGTTTTGATATTATTACCGAATTCGGATTGCTAACATCCAGACAGTCTTAGAGCTGGACTTTATCGCAAACGGAATTTTAGTTTATTACAATGATTGCCTTATATTTCGTTTTGATATTATACAAAAGTTTTGAGTAGAAAAAGCCAATTTGCCATTAATCCGTTAGCTGCATTTCATTCTATGCAATCTCAATGGAAAATGGAATTTATTATAAATATATTTAAAGATTTGTATTGTATTTAAATTTCGATTTCACGTACTTTTGTGACCCACTGTCTGGAGCCAAGCACAAGATCAGAGTCTGAAGAGATCGTTGCACCTCAGAAAGCTCCAACAATGCGAAGCTTTTTATCGCGCAGCACGTGAAAAACGTGAGATGCATGACAAAAGCGTGGCAATCGAAAAAGAGAGATAGTCCTTCACTCTCTCTCTCCCTCTCCCACACACTCTCTTTTATCTGTTGCGCTCTCTGCCTCATTCTCTCTCTCTCTCTCTCTCTCTCTCTCTCTCTCTCTCTGCTTTGATAACAAGTTTCAAGTTTTGCAAAAAAAGAAGAAGAAGAAAAATTTAATAGCGTGAGAAAGCGCAAAACTGGAAAATCGTTTAATCAAAAATTGAGAAAGTGAACGTTTTTGCCTTATGAGTGGGCGTGCCAGGAGGCTGCACATGCTTGGGCCAAGGGGGACGTGTTGGGTTGCAAGTGAAGGGCGGGACGGGAGATGGGAGAGATGTGTATATTAAGCGCTATACTAACTGCCGCTTAGCTGCTGCCACTGTTGTTGTTGTTGTTGCTGCAGTTGCTGCTGTTGCTGCTGCTGTTGCAGTTGCTGTTGCAGTTGCAGTTGCTGCTGCTGCTGCTGCCACATGAGCAGCGGCATGGAGGCGCCTATGGCATGTCGATTGGCCAAATATGCCTGACGCTGCGCCGGTGACGGCGTGGGGGGCAGCCCAACAATATGATAGCTCATTGCTGTGGTTGTTGTTGTTGTGGCTGTTGTTGTTGCTGCCGGCAGTGGTGGCACCATGGGCGCTGCTGCTGCTGCTGCTGCTGCTGCTGCTGCTGTGTCCCGCCGCAGCCACAGCAACTTGCCACAGCTGGGCACATCGCAGACGCTGCGATGCAGCGTGGCTGGCGTCAGGTTGTTGCTGTTGTTGTAGTAGCTGTTGCCATCGCTGCTCAGCGGACGTTGCTGCCACTGATCAAAGCTGTTGCTGTTGTTGTTGTTGCTGCGGCGCAACTGTTGCTGCCGCTGCTGCTGCTGTTGAATGTTGTCATCTGTCAGCTCTAAATCATTGCAGCTGCTGTGCAGCTTTTGATGCGACTGTCGCCAGTGCACGCGATTTCCCGCCGTTGAGGCAGTGCGTCGACTGTGGTTGTTGCTGTTGCTGTTGCTGTTGCCGTGGTGGTTGCTGCTACGGTTGCTGTTGCCAGGGTGCTGTTGGTGGGCCGCCGCGTAGGTGTCGCTGCGTCGCGGCGCTAACGTTTGATGTATCATAATTATTTTTTAAAATTTATTTCTATTTCATCTAGCGGTTGCTTTTTTTCTTCTACATAGAATTTCGATTTTGTTTTTTTCGCACCACTCAGTGGTGCATTATGTAAGTGGAAATTGACGCGCGTCGCATTTAATTGGGAAATTGTCGAGCGTTGACGTTTTTGGCACGGAAAAGTGAAACTAACTGAATGGAAAGGCCGCGCTGAACAGGTAACCAACGTCAGCTCGGCCCGCTCTTGTTCTTCTTCTTCTTCTCCCTCTTCTTCTTCTTCTTCTAGTTGCTGTTGTTGTTGTTGTTGTTTGTGTTGTTGACACATTTTGGCCATGGCAACGTCTGGGCCGGCTTTGAGGGTTGTTGGATATTCGTTCGCTCGGTTCGATGGTCGAGCTCGTGCTCGGCTTGCGCCTTGGACAGGTGGCGGTAAGCGGGTCAACAACGCGCTGGCCGTCAGTTTTGGCTCTCTGCTATTGGCCCTATCGATTAATTTGGCCAACTAATGCACGCGCCGCACCTTCTAAACAAAAAGCCATTGCTATTGCAGCAATTGCGGAAATTTCTTGCGGTAGTAAAAGCAGACCCCACAAAATACCTCAAAGAGCATAAAAACGGAATTTCGCAAAGGTCGTTGAATGAACGCAGCACGCAGAGGCGTAGCCAGCAGAAATTCAATGTGAAGGGGGGTCGGACTGAGGCATAAGCTGGTTGATAAGATTGACGAAGGCGAATGTGAAGTAATTAAGCGTGGAATTGGGTTAATGTGGGAAATATATATGCCCATGTTGTATATAAGAAAGATATACGTGAAGTCAGTTGGAAGGTGGGGAGAGAGAGGCGCGAATTGCTTGACTATCTTTAAGCTAATTATCAATTTCGATTATATATATGTACATACAATACACAAATATATTTTACATAATTTTAGAATATATTTAATATTTTTAAATAGTTCTCTTAGATCTCAAATAAATTTGTATCTATATTTTTGTATAGATATAATAACTTTAGATGGTTTACATTCAAAATAATATTTTAAATAATATTATTTGGCTTTTTTACATTTCTCTGATCACTTGTCCTAAGTTTTTGGTACAAATCTAATTATAATAACCAAAATAAGTCTATCTAAATGTATATTTGTTCAGGGTATTCTATTTCATGGGCCCCAAGGTCAGAACTGGCTTCTTACGCGTAAATAATTGTGTTGTGAAAGAACTGAAGAACCAAACATTTAAATACAGATGTTAGCTTATGAGCTCCTTGTGAGATATGTGATAATATCTTAAGTCTTGAACTCTTTAAACACAAAGATCAAGTTAAAATTAGATATCAAGCGAACAGTTTTTAAATAAAAATAATAAAAATATTAATTTGTTTAGAAGCAATGGAATTATAGAAATCAGAGTTCTAAAAGACTTAGATGAGTAGTTAATAATAGTTCCCCCCTTCGAAATGCAAATCATTTGGAATTGCGGCATTTTTAGTACACTCAATTTGTTTTTAGTACACTTGACAAGCATCGGTCTGGCAACGCCGCTGACTGGCTGGCCACCTGGCTGCAGACTCACCTGTACCCGAATCAGTCTGATCACCGTTGCTGTAGACGAATGGGCTGTAGGGCTCGTAGCCCGAGTGGCTCCCCGGGCCCTTGAGTGGCGGCTGTGGGGGTATGGGCGGTGGTGGTGCGGCGCTCGAGTCAAAATCTACGCCAGCAATGGACAAATGGACAATACAGAACATGGATAAAAATAATTTCGAATTGTGAGCGAAAAACCAATTGTAAGCCAAGTCTCCAAAATAGAAAGAGAGTAACGATAATCCAAGCCTAGGACTACGAGATTAGATGAGCGCAGGCAACAACCCAAGAGAGAGAGAGAGCGAGAGAGAGGAACACACCCACTGCAACACTGTCAGATAGTTGAGTTACCTTTAAATGTGACCGCCATGGCGCTGCGTTTGAGACGTTCCAGACTGCCGACCGGGCAACGCCGGGCGCCAGCCGCTGGCTCCCCGTCGGGCACATAGCGCGCCTTGGGGCGATGCTTGTGGGCATCGAATGGCTGGTTGGCAAAGATGTCGGAAGTGGTTTGTGGCTGCTGAGTCGTCCTGGCCGGACGCATGGGCGAGGCGGAGCTGGCTCTGGGGCCCGGCTGACGTTGGGGTTTCTTGGGCAGCGCCGGCGTGCGCTGCGGATGCTTGTGGGCCACCCAGTCGCCGCTCAGGTGGGGCGAGATATCGTGCACATCCCGCAGATCAGCCAGCGAGGTGGACAGATAGCGCTGGGGCAGACTCTGGCCCGGCTCGGGGGACTCGTAGCGATGGCGCAGCGTCTGCACGTGGCCCTGGGAGCAGCTGTTGCTGCTGTGGCTGCGCGTCGGACTGGCCGCCTTGGCCGGCAGCAGCTCCGCCGTCTTGCTGATGATGTCGATGTGCGGCATGAGGCGTGCGCGCTGTCGCCGCCTGCCACGATCCGGTGAGCCGGTGGGCGTGGCAGCGCGCAACTCAAACCTGTGCGTCAGCTGGCTGACGGCGTCGTCGGCGGCTGGCAACGCATCCGCAGCGTTGCCCGAGGCGTCTTTTGATCCTCCGGCCTTCAATTGAGGATCGCTGCGCGCCTTCCGCAGCTGGCTAAGCCCAAAAAAATGACGCCGCTCATTGGACTGCTCCCGCTCGATGCTCTCGAACTTCTGCTTGATCTTCTGCACCTCGCCGGTGTAGACGCGCTGCAGGTAGGAGCTGGAGCAGGCCGAGACCTGCGACTGCGGCGACAGGCTGCGCGACCGGTAGTACGCGTCGTACAGCTCAACGCTGCCACCGGGCGAACCAGCTCCGTAGCTGTGCAGCTCGACCGCCGGATCGGCCGCGTCCTCGTCCTCGGGCGGCCGCTCGGGCGGGCTGTGCAAGTGAAAATTTACACGGGCCGCCGCGCGTTCGCCGTAGATGCCGCTCAAATCGGTCAGCGAGTTGCTCAGCTCCGTGTGCACCAGCTGGGCGTGGGCGTGGCTGTGGCTGTGACTGTGGTGGTGTCGGGCCTGCTGCCTGGCCTGCATGTTCTGCTCGATGAGGCGCATCACCTCGGCCTCGTCCGGGGAGCTGTCCTCGCGCGCATGGTAGATGGTCTTGCTGGGCTCCTCGAACTGTCGCTCCTCGAAATATTGGATTTTCTGATTGATGGGATTCTCTTTGGACTCCTGCGGCTCCAGCGACTGCTGCGACGGCTGCGACTCCTGCTCAGCCTTGGCCGCGCTTGGCTTGGACTCCACTTTGGGCTTGGGCCTCGGCGGCACCTCGGGCGGCTTGCTCAGGCTCAACTCCGCATTCTTGGCGGCTATGGCGCCGCGTGTCTCGCGAGCCACCACCACCGGCGACTGGCTGCGCGTGGCGCGTGGCAGCGTCTGCGCCTGCTGCTGCTCCTCGCGCTTGCGCAGCACCGGCCCGAGCAGCTGCTCCTTGTTGATGGTCGAGTTGCAGCGCACCTTCAGCGTGTTCGCATGGCTGCTCGGCTTGGAGTCCTTCTCCACGGTCACCACATACTGCTCCTCCACTGTGGCCCTGCGATTGCCCGCATAGATCTCGTTCAGCTGCTGGGTTATCTTCTTGATCTGATCCTTGGAGAGTGTGCTGACCAGATCGTTGTTCAGATGTCGCTCCGGCTGCGCCTGCGCTTGTGATTGTGTCTCCAGGCTGCTGGCCAGATCTGCGACGGTATTGCGTCGCCATTGACGCTGCACGGGCGGCAGGAGCTGCGCCTCGGCGCGCTGCCGCTTCAGCAGCTGCAGCTGCTCGAAATTCTCGCGCAAATCCTCGACGGACTTCTGCTTGGCATGCAGCGCCTGGTCCGCCTCCTGCCGCCACTTGATCTCATTCACGTCCTTCGAGCGAAAGTGCAGATCGCGCTCCCGCTGATCCGACTGCAGCTTGCCGACCAGATATTGCAGCTCCTTTTCGGCCCGCTCGTGCAGACGCACCTTGCGCCACTCATCGAAGTCGAGCAGCTCCGCATCCTTGCGCAACGGATGAAAGTTGCTCGCCGAGGTGGCGCGCTCCAGCTGCCCCACCCGCTCCAAGGTGCTGTAGAAGCGATTCAGCTCGGTGAAGCGTTCGCAGTTGTTGCGGTACCGGCAGCTCGGACTGTGCCGCTCCAGCTGCACCAGCGAGGTGGCACTGTGCGCCAGCTCCCCGCACTGATAGAGGCCGCCAGCGGCAGTGCTGTCTGCACCGCCCTGCTGCCGCCTGCTGCGATCGTCGGCACTACTCAGGCTGCTGGCACGTGCCACCGCCTGCTGGTGCTCCTTGTCCTGGCGCTGGCTCGAGCGCAGACTGTCGATGCGACGGCGAGAGGGCGAACGCACCTCCCGCTGCTGCTGCGGCTGCGGCTGCGGTGGCTGCTGCGGCACGCGCACCTCGCGCGTGGGTGAGAACCGACGCTGCACTACCTCGGGCGACTGCGGACGGGCGATGTCTGTGACAGCCTGAGGTCGGGCGCCCGACTGTGCCTTGCTCTCATACTTCCACACGAGATCCTCAATGCAGCTGGAGGGAGGCGGTGCGGTGTAGTCATAGATATCCTCGCCGTAGCCCGGCTCCACCAGCGAGCAGTACTTGTAGTCGGTGGTGGTGCCGCCGTTGATTAGCTGCGGCAGCGAGTGGGGCGTTTGGGTCTGGCTCTGGCTCTGCTTGGCATTGTAATCGTTCCAGAAGTGAGTTTTCTCGCGCACCGTCTCGCTGTAGGACTGCTGGGCCACAGCTGGCTTGGACTTGGCAGTGGTCTTGGCGGTTTTGGTGGTGCCGACGCGTTTGCGTGGCACGTGACCCTCGCTGCGGCTGATCTGCAGCGGCGCTGGCAGCGATTTGGCTGGCTTCGACTTACCCACATAGGTTTTGGGCGGTGCTATGGGCACATACTCCTGCCGCACCACCGAGTCAATGGAGAAGGTGGAGTTGCTGCGCGGCAAGCTCTCATTCGAGGCGCTGCGATGCACCGTGGCAACGGTCTGGGTCTGCGCCTTGCTGCACTTGGGCATCACCTTCTTCAGAGCGCGACTGCAGTCGAGCAGATTCTGCGGCCGAACCTGGGGGAAGCACATGGTGTGGCGCGTGGTGGTGCTAACGGTGCTGTGGCGCAAGCGCGGCAGCGACTTGCTGCGCGTATGCTGCGCCTTGCACGTGGCATACGAGCGCACCGCCTCGCGCACCTCCTGCGGCGACTTCAGCGAGGGATCCCTCAGTATATTCGTGCTAGCCTCAAAGTTTGTGCGGCCCGCAGGCAGCGTATTCTCCAGTCGCTTCTTCTCCTCGGCAAAGCTGCGCTCCTTGGAGATGCTGCGGCCAAAGGCGACGGGACTGCGACTCGAGTGACGCAGCGCCAGGAGGCGTGCCGGACGACGGCTCGGACTGACGGAGCGGAGGCGAGCGTGATGCTGCTGCTGCTGCTGCACTCTCATCAGGCAGCCGTCCTTGGTGCGCGTCTCCTTGGTGGCGGTCAGCGTGGCCAGCAATGTGGACACAGCGCCCGTGGACTTGGAGCGACAGATGGGCTCCCGACGCGCGGTAGAGACCTTGCGCAGGGTAATCGTATTGCTGTTGCTAGTGCTAGTCCCGCCTGGTGGCTGAAAGCATTGATCGTGGCGCGATTTCGAGCAGCTGCTCGTTATCTTCTCCACGCGCACCGTGCTCTTCGTGCAGGAGGAGCGACGATTCGGTGGTAGAGGCGGAGTCTCCTGCTGCTGCTGCTGCTGCTTCTTGCTTAACGGTATAAACGAGGGCAGATTCTTCGAGAAATGCGTAAACATTTTGCTAGCTGTAGCCGGCTGTGGCGGCGGCGGTGGTGGCGGTGGCGGAGGAGGAGGTGGTGGTGGCGGTGCTGCTGCAGTTGGCGTTGCTGCCTTGACTTTATCTGATTCTTCTTTAGACTCCTCTAAAGGCTTGGTGCTGACGCGTATTTTGGTTAGCGTCGGCGTTATCTGTATAAATTCAAACTCTTCTACAATTTCTTTTGGTTTTGTCGGAAGAGTCGAAATCAGGAGAGAGATTTGCATATTAATCATAGGAGCCGCGACTTTATAGAGGGTGCCCGGTGCTGCAGTGCTTCAAAGAACGCTCGACGCATTTGCTGATAACAACTTCTAGTGTGGCAGTGGGTGTGTATACTATCATATATATATATATGGTATATATTGTTTACCAATTGATTAAGAACAGTACTAGCTAGTTAGACTCGAGGAGTAGTAGAACAGAGTAGAGCTTGAAGGTTGTAGAGAGAAACCAACACCAATTGAAGAATTAGTACGAACAACTGCGCCTTAACTTTAGTTATTTAGTGTTGTGAGAGAAACCATGTTAAGATTAAATGAACTAGTTCAATTGTGAACTATCCTACCTTTGGGTTTCTCGGGCGCTGGCTTGCGGAAGCCAAGCAAAGGCGGCTCACCACCGGCCTGTAAGCTCTTGTAGGCCTGACGCTGCTCCACGGGACTCAGCGGACTGCTGACGGGCAGCTCCTTTTTGCGAAAGACTAGATTGGAATCGCTGGTATAACCAGATTCTTTGGCCAGAGCTCTGCGGATGATACGAATGTAAAATATTAATAGAGGAATAGTTTAGGGAGGAACAGATTTGCTTACCTTGACAAATTGCCTTCTGTGTAAAGCGGCGATAGTTTCGATTGTTCCAAATTCTGTGTTGTAATAAATAGATAAATCAAGATTAGGCATTACTCATTTAACTAATTTTCCAATGAAACGATTTCAAGACTGTTTAATTTTTACTGTAAAAATTAGTATTTCAAGTGCCGTTTGTGGACGCAATGAGACCCTAGAGATACTTAACTCGACTATTTGGGACTTACTGCATCATTATCAATATCATCGACGAACTCTATTATAATGCGTGGTATGCGAGTATGTTCCCTGAGCCACTTAGCGTGACGCGTAATTATTGAATAGGAAAGGGGATAAGACAGATAAGATATACTAAAGCATATTTTCAAGGATTTCACCATTCAACGAAAACTTAACAGAAAGCTAATCTACCCATTTTTTATGGGCGCAGGGTATACACAAAAAAAAATATAATAAAAATCTATAATCTATGACTAGAAATTATATAGATTAGCGTTCATACCCCGTTAAAGATGTCCATCACTTCGTCCCACCACTAGAATTGTGAATAGAATAATTTGCTGTGAGTTAGATAAATTGCAACGCGATTTGTGTAGGACGAAAATAATGTAGAATAATGAAGGCGTGCGTATGAAATCGTGTGTCAGATATGGGGGGTATTATATATAGTGAAAGTGTGAATGGGGGGAAATGAGTGAAAAGCAGTTGAGAGCATATGGAAAGAATTGTGGATGTTAAGCATTAGCCATGGACGAGTTCACATAGTTTAGTTCTTGATAGGGATAGAGCTCTGTGCGCGACTAGAGACTGCTGCTGACTTGGGCACTTGCCTCCTTCTTCTCCTTCTCCGAAACGGACGAATGACCCGTGGTATAGTCCTCGATGCGACCAGGTTGATTCTTGTATGAGTTTTGTGCCGATTTTATGGGATTGGGCATAGTACCATACAATCTGAAACGAGAGTTTTTAGTTAAGGTAAATATACAAGTATTTCTAGAAGGTAGAGTTTCCCGAACTTACTTATCGTCCTGGCTTAGATTGCGCACGTTTACAGCCGATGAGACCGATTGTACGCGCAGCGGATTGGGTGTACGATATTTTACTGTTGAGTAATCGGAATCGTAGTTGGGCTCGGGCTCAGAGACATAACCATTGCTCTTATACGATGGACGAGCTGCATAAGGTTATGATAGATAGAAATCCAATTAGATTTTTGAACATATTGTAATGAAAATAGTTAGAAATTTACGAGCACTACTGAAGTTGTTGTTGTTGTTGCTGTTGTTGTGGTTGTTGTTATCACGGATGTTGCAATTGTTGTGGTTATTATTATTATTATTGTTGTTGTTTTGGGCAGACATAATGTTAGAGCTTGGTGTATGAGTAGGTACTTAGTTTAAGATTAGTGTAGAAATTTTGTTTCAAGCGTTCCAATGAGCTAAATGGCACAAAAAAATGACCAAAAAATAATATAATATAATATATATAATAAAGTCCAATAATAAATATGATTAAATCGAATTCCGCATGCCAACTGATAAAAAGGAAAATGTCCAAATTAGAAATCATAAATGTTACAGCTACTACCAAAAGCAGGCGAAGCGATAAGTGGGCGCTACTTAAGCAAAGCTTAAACTGAATTTAGAATAGATTATGTATACATCTAAAAGTACGATAAGTTATAAAGAGTTTTCAAAAATCACCTCTGGGACACTTGTAGCGTATCACAAATTCGTCTGTTGAGTGCGATTTGACAAGACAAAGAGAGACAGAGTGTGGAAAGCGTATGGGGATGGGTACAATTGGTGACATATGGTATATATATAGTAGAGGAGTGGCATTCGAAAAAGAGAATTCAGAGAGTTAAACAACTAGTTCAGCAGGCGCAGAACTGAAGCATTATAGGGATATTGGTTAAGTGGATCACAAGTTATATATGGGAATGTGGTTATGGCTGGGTTTCACAATGCTTCAAGTTCTGTTGGATCTGAGTGGTAAAACATTTACCGCCATTCTTCTGCTTATGTATGGTCTGATAGAGGCGCTTATACCATTCATGCTGATGCGGTTCCTGGACCTCCTGCAGCGTAACAGACAAAATATTTATATATCAAATAGGGAAGATTGTGTGTTCGCTCCGCTAGCTGAACTTGAGCTGATTTCTGTTTTGTTTTTGCTTTTACCGATCTGAGTATGATGGGCATTCCATCGTTGGTAACGGGACCGATCCCTTCGTATTGCCGTCGACCTAACTGTGCCATTTTTCTCGGGCGATCGCTTTCCGTTTCCGGTTCGCTCATATACTCGTGCTTGACTTTGTAGACTGTAAACCGAGATTGTTTTAATTCTTGTTTTTAGTTTTAGTGGAGTCAGTGTTTGTTTTTGTTTTTTAGGTGGAATTCGCAAGAAGGGGAGTGGAAAACGAGTGGAAATAAACGTGTGTAAAACATTTAGAATGCAGCACCTGCCGCTGTTAATCTTGCTTGTGTGCGAACGACTTGTGAACGCGCTCGAACTGTTCGTATCATACAACTTTCGTGTTGTACGGGGCCTACAATGGATATACTTACTGACTTCATTGGGCCTATAGACGGCGCGGCTAGTGTCGTTCTGTTGACGGCGTGCGAACGGCCTGTACAGCTCCGATGTGGAAGCCGAGCGTTCAAATGCTTCACAAATGAGAAAATGTTTAGAGAGTCATATGAATAGGGGAAACCTTTATAAGCTGGCGGACGAATAAGTCTAGTTTGAACAGCAAAATACGAGTGTTGCAAGTGTCAAGATCTTTGGAGATGCTCTAATTGCTTTATATAAATTATAAGAAGATTTTGTAAAAATTAAAGGTATTCCTTTTTAGCTACAGTTATTATTTAGGATTGACTAGACACTATTGTCTATACATTCTTTACTTGCTATGATTCTCAATTATAAAATCACAACAAATACTTTAGATCTATGTTTTAGCAAACTTTGTTTATGAAATTCTTCACGTCTCTGCTTTCTCATTTATCTTGTTTGTTAGCACTCTTCAAAGACATACTGATATATGATTTCTAATACTCGAATATGATCTCTGACATTTGATAGTAAAACTAGGGTATTATATAGATTTCATCTAGTGTCCTCATTTCACAATCGTTAATTTTAGATATTCATTAATAAAATACATAGAGAGATCTTTTATCTCCCATCAATATATAGATCCCTGTTCTTCATATCATAGATTTTCTTTGAAAGTTCTGAAGATCCGATTTAATAATTATAGATCGCCGATCTCCGAATGTCCCCTCATCAAACCCCTAAATCTCTCCTCTCTAATCACTAAAGGTATTCACAAATAGCTTTCCTAACGCTTGCACACATGTGGAGAATATTATCTACTTTTGATCTTGTCGGAGACGCTGGCACTGGGTGCCACGGGGCCAAATTGATTGGAATAATCGGTCTCCGCGTAGTCCGAGTTGTTGGAATTCAGCGTTGAGGGCGGCGTGCTCAGATTGGTGCTGGTGGTGGTGGTGGTGCTGCTGCGTGGTGCAGGCACCGGGCAACTGCCGTTTGTATAAGACCACGGTGGTGTCGTCGTCGTCGTCGTCGTTGCCGCTGGCTGTTGTTGTTGCTGCAGGGCCGTGTAGCGTCGCGGGAGTGTGGGCGATTCAAAGCGCACGGGACGGAACTCCTTGCGTCCGCTCAACGCTGGCGACGGCTGCGGCGTCCACACGGGCTGCGTGGGCGGCGGCGGTGGTGTGGGCGCCGCCGAGGAGCTGTGATCTAGCTCGTTGCTGGAGCCGTACGGTGTTTGGCTCTTGGGTGTCCAGACGCCTGTTGATAGGGGGAATGAGTGGTTGGCTCTTGTGACACAGTTGTCTACATTTTGACAGTGGTTCAGTGGTTCGTTGGGTGGGCTAAACATGACATTTTCAGGGGCGCAAGTTCACATTCTAGCTGAGTTTTATGCTCTCGCTCCACATAGATACATGTATACATTTTCTGGCTGCTGACATTTACACTTGTCAACAAATTTATGCTCGTTTTGCGGCCGATGCTCGCCTTCCATTGGTTTCATTGGTTTCTCTAACCAAAATAAATGCTGCAGTCAACAAACCGAGCGAAGACAAATTGACAAACAAACATCGCGACGTTGAACAGCAATAATTAATACGACCAAGGAAGCCGCATTTGGCACCCATTCAAAAGTTGCCCACAGCAAAGCAAAAACAAAAAAACACAAAAAAAACTATCACACACACACACACACACACATAAACATCTATGAGGGATGAGTCATCGCATTTGGCGCATGTTTAGAATTTACAAAGACTTTCACAGACTGTTATAAAATTATATTTGAATCAAGCGACAAACGACAAGAAACACGCTAAGAGAAACGAACCTCACGAGCTGTTTCAATTGTTAAGTACAGTGAGCACCGGCAGTGGAAGCACTGAGGACTAGCAAATGAAGACATTTCATCTATTAGTTTAAGGTAGATCAAGGTAAAATTATATTGATTGATATATACTGATTGGAAATAGAAATATAAGAGCGAATTCTAAGAGAAAATTCTTATGATTCTCTAATTAAAATGATTTTTTCTAAAGGAAAAGTATTCTGCCATCTCGTTTTGTTTTGGAGTGCTCATAGCCTATAGCCGAAGCTTGTGTTGAGCAATCAAGCAAGAATTATTAATAACTCTAATTCGATAAAATGCCGTTGCTTATATTTTTTATAAAACTTGACATTTGATTGTGAAAGGTCTTAAACATGGCAATTGAGTTGTTAAAACGTGAAATACAACTTTAATGATTTTTTTATAATTTTTATAGCATACACCTGTATATATGTATACTTTAAATGAAATTTATAGCTTATAGAAATGTTTATGTATTTTTATATATTTTTTGTTCAGTATTATTAAAGTGAGCAAATTTTCTCAACATTAATTTTAGCTATAAATATATGTACATTTTTACTTAAAAATTGTTAATTTATTCCTTTGTATATATGGTATATATGAAAATAGTAGAAATCGCTATACAGCTGATTTTTATATAAAAGCAAAAAGTAGTTCATTCAGTTCTTCTCCTTTCAGTTTCACTCGGTTCAGCATAATTACAGAATAGCCCTCGTTGTTCTTTCACTCAAGATCTTTCACTGAACAGATTTATATGCCACCTGTAATAGCACACAGATACACAAGCAACCAGCATCATACACATACACACACACACACACATTAGGTACACTTCTGTCTACAGAGATATTGCCTGCCCTAGGCGCGACTCGCCGCCAGACATTGACACGCATATCGCATATAGAATACGTTTTGGCTTCGATATATATAGCGCGCCCTCTCTCGCTCACTCTGCTGTATTTTTATAGTGGGTGGATGCGCTGACGTCTTAATTCAATCAGCACTTGATCGAATTATACAATCGTATCAAAGTCTTGCCAATGCCAATCAAAATCTAAATCAAATTCACAATCCTCGCTGATTCATTCACTTAACACTCGCAATTTTGCTGCAGAGAAACGATGATTATATTTTATTTTATTTTCGTTTTTTTTTACCCTGCTGAGGATGTTGTATTTGTTATATGGATATATATTTAATCGTTTTTAACTGGATCGTTGCGACGAGTTCTCGAGTAGCTGACTCCGCGCGCGGCTCAAAGCGACTGAATTTTGCGTGAGCCATCGTCGCCGAGCAGACCAACTCGGCGTTTACTGATTTTTCTTTTTGGGAACAACTGCTAAATGACTAAAACAACACACACACACGCACACACACACATGTATATATGTAACAGGCACAGTCACAGTCACAGTCAGAGCACACACACCCCGCAAGAGCTAACAATTTCCCAGCAATTTTAAATAGAAGATCAATTACGGCTGCAATCAAATATGGGAGCGCGTGCTCGATGAAGCGCACACTCAATACGTATAAACATACATACACATATATACATTTGCATGTACATATGTATATATATGTATTTATAGTATATTCCGATTTGTACAAGACAAAAGCAGAGTTTTAGTTTTATTTTGGTTGAAACGCCAATAATGCGTGCAATGCGAAATGGAACGGATGTGTAAGCAACTAAATATACCATAGTCTGAATGCTGAATACACCCATACATATGCATTGCATCTGACTATACTACCCATGTGTACTATAGATATGGATAAAAGAGTCCAGCCAAAGAGTCAATCAAAATGATTTCATTTGTTTTGTAAACTCTTTTTGAAAAAGAAAACAAAAGCCGAATGTGCGTTTGGTTTGGCTCTGACTCGACTCGGCTCGGCTTGGCTTGGCTTGGCTTGGCTTGGCACTTCCGGTTTGTTCAGTTCTCTGTTCCCTATGCTCTATGCTCTTTAGGAATAAATCAAACGGAAATTTTGCTTGGGTTTTTTTTTCTGTTTATACCCTGAACCCATTGAAAATGGGAAATCAGGGTATAATGGTTTTGTTA
>NW_022045898.1:154748-166391 GCF_001654015.2 Drosophila navojoa
CAAGGACATTCAGCTTCAGCGGAAATCATAAGTTAATTCAATCTCTAAATCGAGCACTCAATCTGTCTAATTCGAGATAAAATTGTGAATTTATAGATTGTGTTTATGAACAAAATCTATATGAAATTGGGAGCCCATAAAATTCTATTCATATTCGGACACCTACTACGCATAACATTTCAGTTAAAATCCAAGTGAAAAGCAAAAAAATCAAAAGGATATTGCCAGAATGTATCGAAATGTCTTAACGGTTCTATCCGCTCAGCTGCAGCAGCAGGTGAACCGGGCATTGAAGCGCTTCGTCAGCTGCACGGCTGCTCAGCTGCCGCGGCCACTGGCGCCCGGGCACGAGGAGGCAAACGTTGTGAGGCACGAGCCATATGTGGAGGAGGTGCGCCTGGTGCGCATATTCCTAGACTTTAAGCTGTATAAACTGGAACTGGGACCCGATACGCTGGTCGCTTTAACCGCGCAGGAGGCAGCGCTCTATATGAAGCAGCTGTTGGCTATCCGGCGCCTGGAGGCGGCATCTGAGCAGCTGTACAAGGAGCGTTTGGTGCGCGGCTTCTGTCATCTGTCGACCGGACAAGAGGCGTGCGCCGTCGGCCTGTGCTCCGCTCTACGCAAAGAGGATAATCTGGTCGCCGGCTATCGCATTCATGGACTGGCCTACTTGATGGGCGCCACGGCCAAGGGTGTGCTCAGCGAGCTCACTGGCAAGGCGAGCGGCTGTGCCCAGGGAAAGGGCGGCTCAATGCACATGTATGCGCCCAACTTCTACGGCGGCAATGGCATTGTGGGTGCTCAGGTGTCGCTGGGCGCGGGCATTGCCCTGGCCAATAAATATCGGGGCACCGGGGGCATCTGTTTCGCTTTGTATGGCGATGGGGCTGCGAATCAGGGCCAGATCTTCGAGTGCTTCAACATGGCGAAGCTGTGGAAGCTACCGATGGTCTTTGTCTGCGAGAACAACAACTATGGCATGGGTACAAGTGCCTGGCGTTCCTCCAGCAACACTGACTATTACACTAGAGGCGACTTTCTGCCCGGCATCTGGGTGGATGGGCAGGATGTTTTGGCCGTGCGCAGTGCCACACGCTTTGCCATCCAGTATGCCCAGCAACGGGGGCCTTTGGTTATGGAGCTGTGCACCTATCGCTATGCGGGCCATTCCATGTCCGATCCCGGCACTAGCTATCGCACACGCGAGGAGGTGAGTCAGGTGCGCCAGCGTCAGGATCCCATCAATCGGTTCCGCAAGGTCTGTCTCGACATGTCACTGCTCTCCGAAAATCAACTGCGCATCATCGATCAGAGCGTGCGCGAGGAAATGGAACAGGCGATCCAGGCGGCCCGACACGATGCGGAGCTGCCGCTGTCACATCTCGCCAACGATGTCTACTCGGGCAACTGTGCCGAGCTCAAGCTCCGCGGAGTACACGGCCACGACTTGGAGCATGCTCGCAGCAAAGCCACCAGCATGCATAACTAATCATGTTTTTCCTGTGAAACGGACAAAGTATCTCTTTATAGCAAAGCGTACCATGAATAAATTTCTTACTTTATATATACTGCTAGAAAATACTACCCGACTCTTATCATATCACAGGGTATTCAGAATATTATATTTTCATACGTATTTCTTGGTGCTATTGCTCAAGTCAAGTTTGCCATATATGCATTTCTTTTTTTATATTCAACTGTGGAGCACTTGCCATAACCTCCATTAGGATTCGTTTCTCTCTCTGTTCTCCTTCCTCTCTTCGTCTCTCTCTAAGTAATTTATGCTAAATGATCAACGGCAGATGCTTATGTCTACGTTTTATTTGCCAAGCAAAACGAAAACAATAATTTAGCGTGTAGAAGGCGCACAAACTGCTGCACAAGCACAAAAAGCGCAAAATAAATGTAGAGTGGGCTAAAAAGGGGTAAACAGGAAGCGGAAGTACGCCCGCACACACACACGCACAGTGAGCGCACAAACTCATTTGCCTTTGCGCTCACGTTTTCTGCAAAATTTATGCCAAAAAGCAGCATGCAATACATTTTTTTCTCTTCACTGCTGCTGCTTTTGTTGCTTCTTTAGCAGCCGCCTAAAAGTATGCCACAGTTGCGGCAGCTTACGGTATGCTACACTTATTGTGTAGGTTTCAGTTGCTTGCGCCAACCGCCGCTGGGCGGCGCTTTACAAACAAAGATTACAAATTACAGCACTTCGCTGCTTGCATACGTGTGTGCGGGTCGGAATGTATGTTTGCTTTTAATTTGTATGGGTTTCATGTTACGCAGCTTGCAATCTCTGTAGACAAAATATAAATAAATTTATTTTTAACTTAAGTTACCTAACCTCAAAGTATATGCCGGTTCCAATGAGTGTGTGTAAGCCTATTGTGCAGCAAAAAATTACGGCAGGAGCAAGCCGGAAATGAGATATTACACACGACTAAATGCATCACGTATCCGGCATCTGTAGCAAGCCGCCGGGCAACCGGAAGCACCTGGAATACTGCTGAAAGCCCACCACCTCCCACAGCCAAGCGACATTTCCACGCCAACGAGCAGAGAATCTGAATCAAATATAGCCCGTTCCCATTAACGAATCCTTGATTTGTTTAAAAAAACGAATGCTTATATTTGGCCACGCCGCACAATATCCGAGACGTGCCATTTATCCAAGAATCGTAGCTAGCGTTTACAATAGTGTGTGTGTGGATTGTTGCTGTTGTGGTTGTTGTTGTTTATTCACATTGGCTGTGTATTTATAAGCAAGCCGCATCTTTTAATCAATTTACTTCCTATTCTGGTTGTTGCGCGCCATGTCCTTGGGGAAGGAGCGCACTGGAGGCGTACGCAAGCGACGAGCCTCACGGGAACGATTGCGCACCACCTTGGAGTGGATGGCGCAGGAGACGCAGTAGTGAAGCTTCGCGTAGAGTTTGGGCAGCACATAGGTGTCCCAAATGCTGGCCTCGCTGATATCGCGCACAGCGGCCGCCTCAACAATGTTGCGGATAACAAACTTCTTGATAGCTTTATCCTTGGGCACGCAACGGGCACAGTTGGTGCAGCGCACGGGCTTCACATGGCCGCGATTGTGCTTGTTGCGTCCTCCATTACGGCGCTTCTTCGTCATTTCGGCAGCTGCATAATGTTCAATGGGCAGTCGTTAGCCATTGGGGCATACATTCACAGTTGGATGGCAAGCATATTTACCTTATTTAACAATTGAAAAATCCACGAAGTAAAATCCGCGTGTTCACGCCAGGCGACACTTGTGCGAAAAGGGAGTTGCCAGCTAGAAATTTTTAATTACCAGCAACTCTGGGTAAATAGCGCTGCCACAGAATGAATTGCAGCGTTGCTTTTGAGATATTTTTTATAGTAATAGCGCCGCGTTCAGTCAGCTCAGCAGTTGACTAGCGAGGAAAATTTATTAAAAAACTGCGGAAAATTTTTAATATGCAGAGAAATAACAAGTATTACGGCAAAGTATTACTTAATTGAAGTTGACAATAATTTTAAGCTATGTATAAAACTACTAATAGACAACTTAAAAATGTATATTTATGCAGTGGTAATTTTTTAAATGGCGCCAAGAGGTGAGTTTCTTCTATTCCCCACATGTTTTTGTTTTGCTTTGCGGCATGTGCTCCAATTGGATGATCTTGCCACTAAATTTGCTAGATAAAAGCGAATTAGAGCTACAGCGGTGCTTTATACCCTACCAGGAGAATGACGTGATAACTATCAATGGCGCTTGGTGCAAATGTGTGCTTGAGGATGGCAGCTACACCGTTTGTCGTGTGGAGCAGCGCGTTGGAGCTGAAAAAAGTTGCTTTGTGGACGGTGTGGTGGCATCAGCAGGATTCGTAGCCAACAAGCAACGTGTACGCTGCCTCGAGCCCCTAGCTTTGGCAACCAATGTTGAACGAGTGATCTGCACTGTTCATATTACCGAACAACTACTGCGACGGCCGCAAATCTCTTTAAAGCAACTGCATCAGGATGTGGCCATCTTTATGCGCCACCTGAAGTTGATGAAAGGTTGCCATGTGCAACACGAGCGACTACTGAAACTGGGCATTGCCAGCATTGAGATATACGATGTACTGGCGCCAGACTTGCCTTCCAACAGCTGCTTCGAGCTGACGACGCTGGAGATTTCGGACGTGCGTCTGCCAGCGGCTACAGCTTTGCCACGCATCAAACGCTTTCAGCCCCACGGCTTTGAGGCGCCCTTACAGGCACTGGAGCAGCTGCTGCAGAGTTCTCGACGAGCGCAATTCAAGGGATTACCTCTAAATGCTCTCTTAGTCGGCGCCGTCGGCTCCGGGAAGAGCTGCCTGCTCGCCGAGTTTCTGCACCGACACAACTGCAATTGCTTCAATATAACCGCCTCCCAAGTGCTGCGCTCACAGCCCGGCGAAACGGAAACGGAGCTGCGCCGCATCTTCCACTCGGCTCACTCCTTTCAGCAGCTGTTGCATCCGAAGCAGCCAATTGTCATATTGCTGGAGGATCTGGAGCTTTTGTGTCCGGCAACTAGCGCTTCTGATGCCCGGAATTCGGGCAACGCCATGCGCATTACAGCGCAGCTCTACAAGCTCATCGACGAGCTGCCGCACCGCAGTCGCGGCATTTTATGCCTGGCCAGCAGCAGTGCGCCGAATGCAGTGCATCCGCATGCAAGGCGCGCCGGTCGATTTGGGCATGAGATCTGCATCGATATGCCCACGGAGCAGCAACGTCGTCAACTGTTTGCGGGACTCTGGCAGCAACAGCTGGAAGAGAAGCAGCAGCAGGAGCAGGACTCTCAATTGCTTACCCCAGCACTGCTGGACTATGTGGCACAGCAAACGCAGGGCTATGTCATCGCGGACCTAACACTTCTCCTACGCCAACTACAGCAAAGAATGCTCAACCTGTTGCCCACGCCAGCCGAGTTCGATCTCTTACTAAAGAATTATCTCCTGCAGCTTCAGCCGAGCGCTTCCCGAGCTACGGATGTGAGAGTCCTAAAGCTCTCCACTGGCTTCGAGTCGATTGGCGGCATGGCTGCACTCAAACGCACGCTGCAGGTCTCCGTCTTGGCTGCTCTGCGCCACAGCGAGGCCCATGCTCGCTTTGGCTTGAGCCTGCCAAAGGGTTTGCTGCTCTATGGTCCGCCTGGCTGCGCGAAGACGTCTATTGCCAAGTGCCTGGCCAAGGAGGCGAACATGACTTTCATAGCCAGCTCGGCGGCGGAGGTCTACTCCCCGTATGTGGGCTGTGCGGAGCGCTTCATTACGCAAATCTTCAACACGGCGCGCAAGAATGCGCCCTGCCTCATATTTCTGGACGAGATCGACTCGCTCGTGGGCCGTCGGACGGTTGGAAATGGCTCAGGTGGCGGTGGTGTCCAGTTGCGCATCCTCTCCACGCTGCTCACCGAAATGGACGGCATCGTGAGCGGGGACAATGTGCAGCACATTCTTGTAGTGGCCGCCACCAATCGCCCAGACATGCTGGATGATGCGCTGCTGCGTCCCGGTCGCTTCGACAAACTCATCCATGTGCCGGCGCCAGACCTGGCCTCACGTCTGGCTCTACTCCAGCTGCATGCCCAACGCATGCCCTTCCATGCCAACGTGCAGCTCGAGGAGATTGCCGCACGCACCGAGCGCTACTCTGGCGCGGATCTGTGCAACCTTTGCAATGAGGCCGCCATCGAGGCCTTCCAGCGAGACTTCAATGTCAGCCACATTGAGCTACAAGACTTTGAAACGGTCTTGGCCAGGCAAAGGTCATCACTCGACCAGCGCCAGATCGAGAGTTATTATAAGTTTGCAGCGAGGCATTTATAAGATCGCGAATCCAGAAGGATTTTAACTTGAATTTGTAAATAGATCAAGTATTGTTTGAGTTTGCATACCTTGGTTTCTTGTCCAGTTACATATTCTGTAAATAATTAAATTATTATTCATGTTTTTATACTCATGAAATGTATATTTTTTGCTTTCTGTCCGTCCGACCGTCTGCTAGAGATGAAGAGAGATTTTCTTATACATAATATGATATGATAAGCTGTAGAGATCAATGATTATGTAAATTATACTCATTCAACGAGTATATTGGCCTTGTCCAGGTCCGTCTTGCTATGATATGATTCAGTAAAAAGTTCCAAATTATGTTAGCATAATTTTTTTTTTGCTTTTTGATATATTTTGTACATTTACAATTGTTGCTGCAGGGCTTAGATCGTTTCTTTGTACACCGTTTCGACATTAGAATAGATGGGAAATGCATTGGAGGTCGGCTTGGACGCTGCTGCTGCTGCTGTTGCTCAGCCGCGCTCCTTGGACACGCTGCGTCTATGCTGCTGGCGTCTGGGTGAATCGCGTCGCTCCCGTTCTCTGCGTGACGGTCGTGCATCACGATCGCGTTCACGCTCACGGTCACGTTCACGAGCGCGATCCCGCTCCCGGTCCCGGTCCCTTTCGCGTTCACGCTCCCTCTCCCTATCTCTGTCACGTTCTCTCTCCTTATCGCGTCCTCGCTCACGCTCACGCTCGCGGTCACGTTCACCATCTCGTGGTCTCTTGCCGCTGCGACTCTCCTCTTCGGCTCGTCTGCCGCGACGATCGCGCTCCCTTTCCCTTTCCCTTTCCCTGTCCCTATCCCTTTCTCGCTCTCGTTCCTTGGCCGGCGATGCCTCTCGCCTGCTGTGGCCATTGTGCTGCTGTTGACGCGCTGGCGGCGAGTCATCGGGTGCCTCCAGGTTGAAGTCATCGGAATCCGGGTGCTTGCTCCGGGATGCAGATTTAGTTTTTGATTTGCTGCCGTTGTTCTTATCAGTGCGAGCAATCTTGGGCTGTGGCTCCTCGTTGCTGTTGTCGCTGCCGGAGGATGTGGCTGGAGAGGAGCTGCTGTCACTCTCATCCTCACTGCCAGCGCTGCTCGAACTGGAGCTGCTCGTCTCTGCGTGTTTGCGCTTTCGCTTTGCTTTCTTATCAGCTGCCTTTTTCTTTTCCTTCTTCTTCTCCTTCTTCTTGGCCTTCTCTGACTTCTTTTTCGCTTTCTCCTCCTCCCTCTCTTTGTCTGTGGACTTTTTGGCCTTGCTTTGCTTCTTTGAATTCTTCTTTCCCTTCTTCTTAGCGCTCTTCTCTTTATGCTTGCGCTTGCGCGTCGGCTCACTGGACTCGGAACTGGAGCTGGACTCGCTGTCGCTGTCCTCGTCGCTGGTGTCGTCATCGTCGCTGCTGGAGGAGTTGCTGCTGTCGCCACTGCTGCTGGAGGAGGAGGAGTCGGAGGAGGACGAACTTGAAGCTGGGGCCGCTTCGCCAGCTGCATTTGGATCCTTGAACGGATTACCGCTGGCCAGCAGCTCGGAATTGATGGCCGGCACTGTCTTGGGCGCATTCTTCAAGAATCGACGCAAATCATCCGTCAAGCCGCCCAAGCCGATGGAGGTGAAGAAATTGATGGAGAAGCGCGTATTACGCGGATTATCCTTGGGAAACAGACCCGCCAAACTGTCCAGCAGCACTTCTTCCTTGAGCTTCGCATTCAGCTTGCCCAGGCCCATATATTCGGCCAGCTCCTGGAATAAGATCTTGATGAAAATGCGACTCGACGAGGTCGTATCATCCTCGTTCAGCTGTATGCACTCCAGCACATCCCAGCTGATGGCGTCCGTGAAGAGCAGATGGGCAAAGAATTTGCTAACGTTGCGCAGACGATTCGTGTCCAGGCGATGGGTCGTCTGATAGGTGTCCTTGAAGATCTCCTCGAAGGGCGGTATATAGATCTTGTTGATGCTGCAGAAGCGCTGCGCCAGCAGCCCATAGAACTTCTCGTAGGTGCGCTGCTCGGCACAACAGTCGAGGAACATGTGACAGAGCTCCACCTCCTGGCCGGGCTTCAGCTGCATCTTCATCAGCTTGTGCGCGCACTCCTCGTAGTCCAAGCTGGAATTGATGGTCAGATAGATGGTGCGACGCAATGCAATCAGATTCGTTTCCGTGTTGTCAATAATATCGCCAGCGTCGCCCTTCTTGCCATCTGCATCGTTGTCTGAGCCGGATTCGCCATCCGAATCACTGTCCGAATCCGAACCAGAACCGGAGGAGCCAGAGCCCGAGCCACTGGCATCGCTGCCCAATATCTCGCAACTGAGCGCCTTGTACTTCTCCTCGTTCTCCGCATATTTCTCGTCGAATTTAAAGACATCTGCAAAAATGAATTGAAAGATTAGTGAATTCCTGGAGGAGAGTTTTCATAGTTCACTCACTAAGTATATCTTCTGTTTCGGTGGCCTCGTCCAGCATCATAAGATGCGTAAACTGATCATCCTCCTCCACAAGCTCCAGATCATCCACAATAGCCGGGTGATCCTTGAAGCCATCCTTGCGCACCTGGAAGAGCACCTCGATCATGTACTGCACACGTCTGTCCAGCTTGCCCTCATGCAGAATGTTGCGCAGCATCTCGAAGATGGCGCCAATGCCCTTGGAGGAGACCTCCGTCAGTTTCATGCCGCACTCCTTCAGAAAGGATATGGCCACCTCCACGGAATCATCGGTGGGCATCTCCACGAGCAGCGTCAGCATCTCCAGCGCCAGAATCTCATGCGCAACACGTTGATTAACCAGGTGGGCAATGAAGCGTGTGGCGGACATGCAAACCAGTTTGTCGTTGCGGCGGAAGGCGCGACGGAACTGGATAACCAAACGCTTCAGCAATAGCTCACCAATATTTGGAAACTTGGAGTTGATAATGGCCACCAGTGCCGCATAGACATGCGTGAAGGTGGGCGACGCCGCCTGCGCCTGAATGATGCTACGGCAGAGCAGGCCACGACCTCGCACAATATTCTCTCGCAAGAGTTCCCGAGTTATGATCGCGATGTTTGTGACGTTGACCTTGTTGATGTAGCCATGGATGGACTTCTTGAGCGCCTCCCAGGCGATGCGCTGATACGCCGCCGATGCCTTGTCCGTGATCTCGGCCTGCATGAGGCGCAGCTTGGCCGGCGGTATATAGGCGCCGCCAGTGCGCGAGGTTAGCAAATCGACGGTGCGTCGCTGTCGCTCGCTAATCTTGGCCGCTGGCTCGCTGACGGTGGCATTGTCCGCATTCTCGGCTGGCGGCGTGCTGGGCTTAGATGCAGCTGCTGCTGCAGAGGACGGCTCATCGCTGCGGCGATGCTGATGACGCTTCTCACGCTCACGGGCGCGCTCCTCGTCGCGCTTATCCCGCTCCTCGTGACGCCTCTGACGCTCAGCACGCCTGCGTTCTACGGAAGTAGAGCGGCGTCGCACTGGACTCACGCTCCGGCTGCGCGGACTGCGTGTGCGCGTGCGTCGGCGTCGCTGGCGACGAGATGGACTCGTGCTGCGGCTGCGACTGTGCGATGCTTGTCGGCGTCGGCGTCGCTGCTGCTTCTCCTCATCCTCGTCGATGGATCGACTGCGAGTTCGTCTCCGCACCTGACTGGCAATTTGCGGCGGTTGTCTGGTCGGCGCCACCTGGCTAATTATTGACTTCAGCTGCGGCTCCTGCTGTTTGGCCACGTTGTTGCTCGCATCGGCAGCTGGTGTGGCTTCCACGGGCTGAACATCATCCTCTTTCTGAAAAGTTTATATCACATTAGTAAACAGAGAAATTATGTGTGTGTTTTTATATATTCATCTTACATCGGTAATTTCTCCCTCTTCCACATTACTGTGTGTAGGACTAGAAGCAGCGGCCTTCTCGCTCGTTCCATTCCCATTGCTGGTTACAGCTGGCAGTTCCTTTTCCTCCAGCTGCTGTTGCTTATTGTGCTCCTGCTCCTGTTCTTGCTCCTGTTCAGGCTGCTCACTTGGCGTTTCGACTTGTTGCTGTTCCTCAGCGGCATCTTTTGTTGTCTCTTTTATTTCTACCTTTGCGGGACTCTCAGGCTTGGGTGCATTTTCTTGTTCGTTCCGCTCAGACGTGTCAGCAACGTTTGTTTTATTTTTGTCAACAGCCTGTTCTGCTTCTTCTTCCCTATCACTTGTCGATTTTACTTTATCGTTAACATCCTTAACCTTATCCTTGTCTTTGCTTGTCGTTCGCCTCTTTGCTTGTCCCACGTCTTCCTCTTCTTCTTTATGCTCACTTGGCCGCTTGATGCTGCTGCTGCCAGCGTTGCTGTCGTCGCCGCTGCTGCTGCTGCCTTTGCTGGCGCTGCCGGTGCTGCTGGTGGAGCCACTACTGCTGCTGCTGCTACTGCTGTGACTGGAGCTATCGCTCGCATCACTTTCGGCATCACTGTTGGGCATGCTTTCTGCCGAAGGTATAATTCTAACGCGTAACTTGTCGAAACTGGGTGTTGAAAATTTTACAGCTAAACGTTGGCAAACGCGGCCGCTTGGTCAGCGGTTGCAATAATATAATGTATGGCAACCCTCAAGTGCCGATATGTTTTTCATAAGTATTTATCGATACATCCAAGTCATTGTGGCGGCAGCTCGATAAGTTTGCCGCCAAACAAGATTTGAGGACTTCAAATAATATAAATATTTTTATAAAGCAGTCGTTGAAAAGAAAGCCAGCCATTTTATACAAAATTCGAAAGAGAAAATATGTTGTAGCTTCAGTTCATATTTTGATTAAGTCGAGGGTAGATCATTTCACGAGCTCTTCGCACATTTACAAATATAACTTTTATTCACAAAACGGAGTATATTTATACTCCATTCACAACTGAATACTTTTTTTTCGGCTTTTCGGATACCATAAAAATAAAATTTTTGATTTAAAGTAAATTTTTGTCTTCGGAGGTAATCGAATGGTAAGCGGTACGAACTGTTGCTCTCTACTATATTTTCCAAAGTAATTTCCGTAGACATGGCATTGAATCGTCGTCTGGTCAATGTAATTTCGACAAACAATACGAAAACGACTTGGTCCCGCCAGTCGATTCTGAGCTGGTGCAATCAAGTCCTAAGCACCGATATTCAGAAGATCGATGATCTGTGCACTGGGGCAGCCTATTGCTGCCTCATGGACATGCTGGTGCCGGACTGTATTAGCCTAAGCAAAGTGAAATTTAAGTGTTACCTGGAGAACCACTACATCAACAATTTGGCCCTGTTGCAACAGTGCTTCAACAAACTAAAGATCAACAAAGTCATTCCAATCCATAAGCTGGTCAGGGGCAAATTCCAGGACAATTACGAGTTCGCCGTATGGTTCCGTTTGTTCTTTGAGACCAACTTCCATAAATTGCCTGAGGGCTACGATGCCTTGGTCAAGCGCAACTATCAGACATTCACAAAGGAGCTGAAGTCCTCCATACAGAAGGTCCAGCGTGCTGAGACACCCGTCGCTATCACACCGAATGGGCCACGCGATCGCGCCCGCTCCCGTGATCCGACCACAAGGGAGCAGACAGTCCGTGTGGCGCCCGTATCGGGTATAAACAGAGCCCGAGCCATTGGCGGGCAATCACCAAAGTTGAATAGATGTTAAAATATTGTTGAAGTTATTTTCTAGTTGTGATGGGGCTCATACATAGGTGGATTAAATAAAAAATATCGATTGTATTGCAACAAAAACATAAATATAGCTCTATATATTCTGCTTACACTCCTCTCGTAGGTCAACATACGTACTAAATTAGGATTATGCTAAGAAAAT
>NW_022045898.1:178868-190287 GCF_001654015.2 Drosophila navojoa
ACAGATACAGATACAGATACAGATACAGATACAGATACAGATACAGATACAGATACAGATATAGTTACAGTTACATACAGTTACAGATACAGATACAGATACAGATACAGATACACATGCAGATACAGATACAGATACAGATACAGATACAGATACAGATTTGTTTAGAAATCATATGTTACAATTCTAATTCAAGTTCCTTGGAATTCGTAGTACTTACGATTCCCAGTAATTCGCTTTACTGTTATTGCAATTCTCATGAAATTTCACGACACGAATTGCATCATTTTGCAAGTGCTTAACATTTTAAGTAGCTGTAAAGCATGGAAGTAGCTGGAATTAGTTTACATAGATGCCGCTTTGTGCTCTCTTTTAGCGTACGCAGCGCCCACGTCGCTGTCTCCCTCGCACCCACTCTACTTTATATGTCATGCAAAATGGCCGACGATTTGGTCACACTGCAAGATATTTGTTTGCGATTCGATGCTAAGGCGTCGCGCAGCTGCTGCTGAGCTCTGTCGTAGCTACTGTAGTTCTTCTTGTTTTTGTTGTTGCTTGTTTTCTATTAATTTTTCGCTCATTAATTTCAATTCTCCATTTAAATAGCTGTCGGACCGTTCGCTGTGCGCCATTTTGTTTATTTTTTTTTATTGACGTCGCGACGTTTATTTAAATTTGAATTTCCATTTTATATTCTGGGTATTTGCTTGCTTTTGCGGTGCTGATAAATAATTGTTAAATGTTGCTAACTAAAACAGACGCAAATTATTATTTATCTAGCTTAATTGGTGTGAACAAAAAACAATTGAGTATCAAATATCATATATCAGCAATTATCAAGTGAATAGCACAGTGTAAAATTGCATTTTACGAGTGTTTTATCAGTTGATCGGGAGATGTATTTATATTCATATCATAATAATTTTAAGTTTTTATTATTAAATAAATTGAAGAATAGAAGAAAGGAAAGGAAAAAAGTAAATTTTTTTTTTTTTTTTGCAATGTCCGTCTGCTTGTCTGTTTTCATACAGAGTTCAGCCTTTCCCGATAAGCCCTAGAAAGGTGAAATTTATGATTTTGTATATAACTAAAGAGTATTTTGAATTTATTGAATTTTCTTTTTGTTTCACATAAGTTTCCAACTAAATGCTCTTTATATATATGGGTATTGCTACAGATAATGTGGCAAGCTCCAATACTATCCACTTTGTATACTCCAATTGATCCACTTCCACATGCATTCCAATTCAAGTTCGAATATTAATCTTGCAAAATGTTGCTCTGTGTATATAATTTTGGGATATTAACGGCATCAATTTCCACATCTCATTTGACCCTTTTGATAAATTATTGTATAATAATCATGCCACATGAATTGCGAACGGTGATGCCGCATACGCTTTTGCATTTGCCATCTTGCCACACCGTCAAATCCCATAAAAATCAACAGATTTTTGTCTTTAAAATTGCGCACAAATTATATGTTGAGGTTGCAAGCGGCTCTTTGCCTGCCGCGTTTTGTTGCAACTCGACCCTCTGCTGTGCCTTGCTTAACGGTAAAGCTAATTTATGCCACAAGTTTTTTGAGGAATTGCTCTCTAAAGCGCAAAGGCGGAAGTTGCTGTTGCTGTTGCAGTTGTTGCTGTCCAAGAAGCCAATTGAATGCAACAACAACGGCAAGCATTGTGGCAAGTGGCATGTTGCAGGTTGCAACTCTCTTGGTAGCCGGTGAAAGGGGCGCATTATACCGTTGGCTTCCCTAAATGTGTGTGTCTGACCTGCACTTGTTGGCCAGCTGCCTGCGTTTCAGCCATGGCTCAAACTTGTTTTCTGCGAATTTTGGAGGTAACACGCGGCGTATGCGTAATTAGATTTACGTTTGCTGTGCTCGCTCACTAATTAGCCTAAAGCTTGCCGCATTCTACTCGAAGCTAAACAGAGTGCAAATTAGAGGGGTTTGAGCATAAGATACCCTAGGCTGGGTTAAGGTAAAAGCACTCCATATTAACTTTCTACTCTCCGGGAGTTTGTTGGGTGAAATATTTAGATATAGAAACTTAGTAAAGCAATTAAATGAGCAAATATTATCAAATTTATTAGCAGAGAGAGATTATATTTTCAAATTCAGTTTTCTACTTGATCTAGCTTAAATTATTCTAATTTTTCCTTATATTACTTATTTAACTAATGGAGAATGATGAATATAAATAAATTAAAATGATTCTACTACATTTTCCCCCATTAGAAATACCATAAATAGTTCATTTTATGAAACTGTACAATCAATAATCTTAATCTTATGCTATTATACCATTCTTAATGATTTACCCTCAAAGTACAATACTTGTCTAATATTGCAGGGCATTTGGCAGTCATAGATACCCTCACTGCTATAGCAAACACATAAACTTTTTGTCCTGGGGCAAGGAATCGCAAGAAATAATACGGAAAAAAAAGAAACGCAGAGTGTGCACAGAGAAAAATGTAATTTCTGGTTTAACGTTCACTGATCCACGTTCTGTTGCTGCTGCTGCTTCTTCTTCGGCTAGCTGCCTCATATGTTGTGCCTCGCTGGGGTGCCACAGCGCGCTGTCGATGACGTTGCACTTTTGTGCTATTCTGTTCAGTTCGGATGATGATTTTTTTTTCTTTTTGCAACGTCAATAAACGAGTTTTGCGGCGAGCCAAGCGAACTGCCCAAGCAACGCTCTATTGGTGGCAGAGGCATGCACAAGGTGTAGAAGTTGGAGGGGAGGTTGGTATCGGGTTTTGGCTTCGACTTTGGTTCGTCTACCTTGTGCGTTGTTTTCGCTTCTGCCGCTGTTGCCGCTGTTGCCGCTGCCTCTGCTGCCTTTTGTTTAGTTGTTGCCATGTTGCATAGGATTTTGAACCCGTTTATGTAGTCATGTCGACCCTGCCTCCTAGCCCCTGTACTCCATGTGGCGCGTCCATAACCTAACCTAACTTTTTTTTATAGCCTCCAGATGAAATAGCGTGCGGTAAACGCTTTGTTAGCCGTTTGTTGTTGTTGTTGTTGGTGCTTAGCTGTGTGTGTTGCATGCTAAACGTGTTGATACCCTAACTGTTCCCTGTGTTTTTAGAACTCTTTGTCACATGACCTTTGTTTGAATGCATTTTACAGATAAATGCATTTTGGTTGTGCGCCGTTTATGCAGTGAATGATAAATATTTAAATATGTTTCGATACGAACTCATGAGTTCAATTGCCTAAAGTGCGACTGAGCAAGCTCTAAAATAGCAGCTCGAATATTCTAGTTAATATGTGTATGCATCAGAGAGAGAGAGAGAGAGAGGGATAGCTATTATACAATTACAGCGAATGAAGTAGAAACTTAGCTTGGCAAGCAAAGCAGCTCGTAAATTAGCGGCATTATAAGTTGACTCTTATACTTTGCTCCTCTTTACCGCCATTTGCTTGACAGGCAGAACTTCAGAAGAACTTTTGTGTGCACCTCTGGTGCTGTCTTCGGTAACCAATGAAACGTTCGCTTAATGAAAATAATTGCATTTTTTTGCATAATTTATGATACACACATACGCACACACACACATGCAGACGCTGCATTGAGGAGACACACAAAAGCCGCTGTCACCCACACACATAACTCACTGCTCGGCTCAAGGGCCTAAGAAGGATGTGCGGTTCTCTCTTCATTTGACGCTCGCTTTTCGGCCTGGCAAAGTAATTTTGTGGCACATGTGGGTGTCAAGCACCGTTGAAAAAGCAGCGTAAAATGCAATCAGCAACAATGAAAAAATTGCAAATGCAACAATAACAACAAAGTGAGCTTGCGTATTTCCTGTGTGTGAATGAAAACAGCAGCCGCAGCTGCAGCAGTAGCGAACAGAAATGAGAGCAAAATTCAATTTGTGCATATTTCTGCACAAAATGACAAAGAGAGCTTTCTTGGAGCTGGACAAAGAGAGCGCGCGTCAGGCAAAAGCTTTTGGGCGCTCTTCGTGGCTGGCATTGTGTGCGCTCTCTGACTCTCTGCTGTGCTGCGCCGCACGTTGCGTGTCATTGACCTTTGAAATTGCATTGCATGTGGCTTCGCTAATGCCGCTGTCGCTGCCGCTGCTGCTGTTGCTGTTGCTGCTGACGTCGCTGCTGCTTGTGCTGTTGCTGTCTTTTGCTCTGCTTTGCTACGTCATTCTACGTTATTTCGCATTGCCCACATGCCGCGGCCCTCTACGTCTGCTCTGTCTGCCTGCTGTGACTTCGTCATCAAGCTCACACACACACACACGCACACACTGAGCTTACGAACGACACGTGTATTTGTTTGTGTGCCTTGCCATAACATCAAATTATATTAAGGCAGCTGAAGCGAAGTTGTAGAAGAAGAAGAAGAACAAGAAAAGAGAGGATAAAAACGAATGCTGCTTATCTGCTGGTCCCCACCTCCCACTCCATCTTGGGCAGCTCCATTGTATGCCTTGGAAGTTATTTTAATATCTTTCAATATCTTGCGCTTTTTGAAGCACTTATTTTTCTTGTACCTTGTTGTTGCTGTTGCTTACTTCGATAATCGCTCGATAGCAAACAAAAACTTTGACAATGGATGGGCGACAACTCTCCGTCCGAGATTCACCGCCCGAGTCGCATTGTCTAAGTGGACGAAGAGCAGCAGCAGCCACAGCAGCAGCAAACGTCGCAGAAGTTCATTGAACGCCCCGCAGACATAAAGCAAACTCAATAAACGAACGCACAGCGCAAATAAACAGCAGCCAATGAGAAAAACGAATACGCAGATAGAAATCGCAACCAGGCAGAAGATGCAGAAGAGACGAGACCCAGCGCAAGACCAAGACCAAGACAAGACCCATGCAACAGAAACAGGCGGAAACAAAAGACAACAAAAAGAGAGCCATAGTATAAGTAGTTGCTACCGTGCATACTCACACATACAAATGCACACACACACACGCACACGTTCACCCAAACAGTTGATTTTTTAGCATGATTATCGCAGTTGTTTATGTGCCATAAAACCGATTCAATCTTAATATAACAGGTGTGTAAAAGCTCATTACAAAGACTGTTATAATTGAACCGGTTTAATGCGATTGGGAAATGAAACAAGCTGTAAATGAATGAAGAAACACTGGTATTGAAACAGCATTTGTCGGAAAAACAAAAATTAAATTAATGCGAAAATTAGAAAGGATTAATTTAATTTTGTTATAAAGAGAATGTCATAAACATTTTTTATTTGAAAACGTATAAAGATTAAATCAGTGAACTGAACTTGTTTTCGTTCCATAAAATGCTTAATAGTTTTGTATTAATTTCAACTATTATGATGGTAATATTGATATAGTAATTATTAAATAAGCTCCGTTGCATCACTCATCAAATATCGGAACTTTTCACGCATCAAAGTTCGTCATTCACGTTATGATTTAATTGCATGAAAGGCCGCAGCGACAATATTGTTCAATTTGCGAACAACAAAAGAGCAGTCATAACAAGGGGCAAATCCGAATCCGCTGTCCAGACTCAAAGCAGACCCATAGGCGAGACGTCACGGCGGTGTAGGAGGAGTGCACATGCGAAAAAGGAGCAGTCAGTCACACATACGTAAGCGAGAGAGGGAGAGTGAGCGAGCCTGAGTGTGTGTGTGTGTGTGTGTGTGTGTGTGTTTGGGTAGCCATGACGCGGCAGCACAACCATGACCCACACCAACAAACAGGAAACGAAACGACAAAATAAACGCCAAAACAGCTTTGCCGAAAAGCGGCAACTGTAAAAGAAATATACATGCAAAACGCTGCGAGTGGGAGAGAGGAGAGCGCAACTGAGGCAGAGTGAGAGAGTGAGAGAAGAGCAAGTCATTTACTCGCTTCAACGCCAAATTTCAATTACAATTACCAACACGGCGAAGGCCACAAAAGCAAGAAAAAAAAAAAATGAAACGGACGGCGAAATATGCAAAGCGAAGAAGCGAGCGTAGGCAGAGACGGTGGAGGCGTGGCAATGCAGCATAGTGTGAATGAAGCATAAACTACAAAACGCAAATAGCAGCACACGGTGAGAGAGCAGGAGCAGCAGGAGAAGAAGACAGAGCAGAAGAAGTCGAAAAAAGAACGTCGCCGTAGCCCAGACACAGCCAGACACACAATCTCACAGACACATATGCATGACGTACATGCATGATGTATGTGCGTGTGTGTGTGTGTGTGAGTGTGTGAGTGTACATATGGCTATTAAAAATGGCTGCTAACATGGCTGCGAACATGGCAGGCAGCGCAACAGACAGAGACGAAACACATACAACTTCAGCGGCAGGCAGCATTTAAATCGGAGCAGTGGCAGCAGCACCAGCACCAGCACCAGCAGCAGCAGCAGCAGCTCTGGAGCTTCTGCTGCTCCACGAATGAAGTTGCAAAACAGAACGCGCAAAGGTTAATCAACTCTGCATTTGGCTTTGCCAACAACTTCCCAACTCGGCACTGGGATTTTTCAAATGGGCAGAAGAGTCGCCTTCGCCACCGTCACAGCCAACAGCCGACAGCCAACGTGCGACTCTCCGTCGCGCACCATGTTGTTGTCTGTGGCAAAGGAGTTGGTAACATGCACCAACAACAACAACAACAACAAACGGCATCTAATTGAATTGCTTGCATGTGCCGCTTATCTCACTGTTTTTGCGTATAAATGTATGTGAGCGCGCGCACGTGTATGGGTGTGTGTGCAACTCCCATGACAATGGCATTGAAAGAGCAGCAAGCAGAAGTGACCCAACACATTGCGAGAGTAACGGGCAGAAAGAGAGTGAGCGTTAGCGCGAGAATGCGCTTAAGAGAGCGCGCTTGCAAATGGCGTATTGCATAATTATGTGCAACTGAGCTTCGTAGAGGTGCCATCATTTCAGTGTGTGTGTGTGAGTGTGTGTCCGTGTATGAGTGTGGCATTGCGGTTTTTTGTGCGGAGGCGCCTTTGGCCTTGGTTTTTTAAATTCGTGTGAAAGCCCGAGAATTTGCCCTAGGGATTGAATAAAATTAAAATAAAGTGAAAAGAATAAAGTAAATACTTGAATAAATGAAAAATGTAATGAAAAGGGAGGAAATTTCAGCTAAAAGTGAAATTAGAACGTAAATAATAAAGAATAATGATTGTACAATTAATATACAAAATTAAATTAAAAGATTAAATAGGAATAGTTTAAAAGTTTTAATGAATTGAAACCTAAAAATATTTAATAAAAATTGTAATAAACAATTTTCAAGTTTTTATTTAGTTAATAGATACATAAGAATTATAAAAGATCAATGTTTTCAACAATCAGATTCAAAAATTGTGAAAGCTTTGTATATTTCCTGCATAAAAAGATCTAATTAACATTTCCTGCTCGCATATTATTAGCTGGTGAAGAAATTCAATGCCTGCAAAATGAATCAGTAAATAAGCCAATTAAACAAGCGAGTTGCACATTTAAATGGCCTGAAGGCAAACATCCACACACGCCCGCAGACCGCACACCCGCACGCGGTCAGCATTCAAAATGAAAATTAATAGCCGCCGAGTTCATTTTCCATGCAAACATTTCCACATGATTGCGCGCATTCGAATGGAAATTGTTGATTAATGTGCAAATAATAAACGAATTTCGATATTATTTGCCGAGCTGTGGGGAAAATGCAAATAGCCTTATCGAAAAGAAAGTCAGCAAATGGTAACTAGCAGTCTAACAGGGTTTACTTGGCGTATGGATAATATCATATTTTGTACTCTTTTCCGTTTTCGTGTTTCCAAATTCCGTAATAATTGCAGCTTAAATGGAAAAGTTTTGCTTTTCGAGTGCGAAACAAAAACAAAACAAAATGTAAACAAATGTATGCTAAGAGCGCAGCAGAGCCTAATTATATAAGAGAGTGTGCGTGCCAAAGAGAACGTGCGAGAGAGCAAGCAAGCAAGCAAACAAGAGAGCTTTAGTAGCTGCAGGGGCAATGGCAATGCAAAGCTCATGCTGCTGGCAGAGCTGTTACCGGTTTTTTTGCGCGACGTCAACGTCAACGTCAGCTTCGCAACATAAGTAGGAAGGAAGCGCGCATGTATGTGTGACGTCGTTGTTGACTGTGTGTGAATTTGTTGAGGCAGGTCCTGGCTGAAATAGGTACAGCCAACGAACTGCGCGCAGACAGAGCGCGACAGTTGAGTGTGTTTGTGTGTGTGTGTGCGCTCTGCTGCTACCACCAAAGAATCATGTGGCAGGCCAATGGGTGAAGACGCAGCAGCATTTTGGCAGCGTCTCGCTGCTGTACATATGTATGCAATAACAACGACAACACCAGGAACAACAACGGGTACAACAAGCAACATATAGCCAAAACACTCGATAGATACAGCGACACACACACACCCATATAGAAATGGAGTTCAGCGCTCAGCTGCAGCAGCGCAGTCGCTGCACAGCAGACGTTGCCGCTACCGCTGCCGCTGTCGTTGCCGTTGCCTCTGCTACGCTCAATGGCATTTCAGTTTCAGTTTTTTGTTGTTCCGAGGCATTTGCCGTTCAGGAAGCGCAACGCCAAGTTGCCCAAAGCAGCCAAACTAAAGCTAACACACTTATATACATGTACACCTACATACATGCATATGTACTATATGTACTATGTGCATAGCATATGTATATAGCTAAAATAGAGCTAAAAAACTTAGCTAGATACGGCTAAAAGGCAACTTTTAGTGTGCAAATTGTTTTGTTTTTGTTGTTGTTTTTGTTTCGTGGTTATTTTTGTGGGCAATGCATGTGAGCTAACGTTTCTTTGTTGCTAAGTGAATTGCAGCTTGCAACAAGCAAGCGGCTTACGTGGCCAGCAGACATAAATCTGAAGAGAATAGAGCTTAACCACAGAAAAAAGACACTAGGTATACGTATATATAGAAGTAATAAATAACAAGAAATTATATGCATTAAATATCTAATTCTTTTTTCTCTCCACTATTTACAGCTTGCATACTGACAACTTGGCCAAAACACACACACACACACCATGAAAAGAAACAGAGTAAGCTTTATTTCGGCTCAGCACAAAGATTAAACAAGTTCCTTTTCTTTCAGCTTTGACAATGTGAAGATGTCGAGGCAGAAGAAGAAGAGCTGGAAAAACTACTGTCTACTGGAATTTCGCAACAATTCGAAATGCTGCTTGTGCATCAATCAAAGAACTTAGTAAATCCCATGAGAAATGGTGCATACTTACATATGGACCATTAACAGAAACCCGTAAATCCGAACTTGTGCTGTTTTATATCTGTTACAAGACCGGCATTATGGGAGTCTGTCAATGCAAACAACTTGGTTTTTGGCAACAAAGCAAAGCAACATTGAAATAACACAAGTAGAAACTATAAATAAAACAATAAATCAATATTATAAAATCGAAAAACAAACATGATATAACAAGGAAACAATAAGTTCAACAACAGTTTATAAACAAAAGGATATTAAATAATATATGTAATTTCCACAAGTTGAGTATAAATCTACATATGTGTGAAAGAGAAGTCAACAAATAATAATAAACACACCCTTAAAAAAAAAATAAACAAATTTGAGATACAAATTAAAATATACAAATCGTAAAGAAAGACATATTCATAATATTTACCTAACTATTAATAATCATATTAATATATACACACAAAAAACAAATAAATTAATAATAATAAAATAAATAAGTAGACCAAAGTTAGTACATAAAAATAAAACAAAATATAAAATTAAAAAATTAAAAAGAAAACTACAAATTATTTTGAGCGCTGAAAATCAAATCAAATAAAGTTCAAGTACAAATTAAAAACATTTTAATTATAATGATAATAAAATAATAATAATATAACATTAAAAATAATTAAATATATGTATATATCATATTTCCACAAAAAAAAAAATAATAATAATAATATTTTTTTCATAATATATAAAGCAATAATAAATATTTGATAAAAAATAAAAATCAAATAAATAAAAATATATACAATAATTTATAGAAAACCAAACCAAAAACGCCTTCAAATTTTCGAATAATAAAAACAAATAATTAAAATTAAAATGTAAAACAAGTTTATATTAAAGACTTTAACTGATTTGAACTAATATAAATAAGTAAACTTGAAATATAATTTATTACCATTATAAATACACATTAATTTATTTAATCAGTTGCAGTTCATTTTACAACTTAATTAATTTAATATTATATTTTGCCAATTCCTATAATTTTTGCAATTCTCTTTAAGTTTTTCTTTTGTTGCTGTTGGTTTTACTATTTTGTTCGATTCGTTTAACAATTATGAAACCTTTAAACCAACTGACTTAAACCAAGCAAGCAAAAAGGACTACACCAAGGACCTTTTTCTCTCTGGCAAATTGAGGTAGTAGGTTGTATAGTAGTACTTATAGACCATACTATACAGCGTGCTAGCTTTCTTTGCTTGACTATAAGCCGCAAAGACATCCCACACACACTCGCCCAGCCATACAATGTGCTCGCTCTCTCTCTCTCACTCTCCGATTACCTGTTCATATACATATGTGTGTGTGTTTGTGTATTTGTGCGAAAGTGTTTTCACATTATTATTATATATATATTATCGATCTGTAATCATACGAAATTCACTTGCATATTACACATTGGTATTAGTGACATGTGCAAATGTTTGTATGGCTGATTCCCTGAGACCCTAACTTGTGACTTTTAATACCAGTTTCACAAGTTTTGATCTCCGGTATTGGACGCAAACTTGCTGATGTTAGTAAAAAGTACACATCGAGCTCAATCTACATATAAATATGTCTAACTGCATATGTCTATATGGGCTAACAACGTTTGTATATATATGAAACAAGACATGCCATTCCATAAGCTATTTTATTTTAAACGAACTTTTCATGCTATCCAGGTGTGAATGTATGAAGAAGTATGCTGTCTGATTTGATGATCGTGATGTGTCGTCGAACTGGATGTGAAGGTATCTTCATTTGTTTAGTAATGTAAGTAGAGATTCATCTATTAATTTTAGTGAACAATATGAAAAGAAATTTGTGGATATTTTATGAATTTATTTATATGATAGTTTTAGAACTAGTAGAAATTTAGAACTTGTATCTGAAAAACGATTGGTAGAATTGTAGAATGTGAAATGTGAATGAATTCTCTAAATAGAAAAAATTCGAAAAAAATCTTTATGAATTATCTCAAACTTACCGATCGTCTAACGAAAAAACCCTTAAAGGAAGTCTTCTATACAGACATGATTATTTATTAGAGGAACTAATCTGTAGTAATTTTGTATTTTCAATGAAAACTCAAATATGATATCAGTCTACACATGATTATATAGCCCTTAAGTTTTGCGCACTTGAATAAGTTTAACGAGATCAAAAATATT
>NW_022045898.1:197599-208904 GCF_001654015.2 Drosophila navojoa
GAAATAGTAGTAGTAGGAATAGTAGTAGTGGTAGAAATAGCAGTAGTGGTAATAGGAGTAAGTAGAAATAGTAGTAGTGGTAATAGGAGTAAGTAGTAGTAGTAGGAATAGTAGTAGTGGAGTAAGTAGAAATAGTAGTAGTGGTAATAGGAGTAAGTAGAAATAGTAGTAGTAGAAATAGTAGAAGTGGTAATAATAGTAGAAATATTAGTAGTAGAAATAGTATTAGTGGTAATAATAATAGAAATAGTAGTAGTGGTAATAGTAGTAGAATTAGAATTTATTTAATTCAAAACAAACTTGATCTGCGTATTTACATTCTCCAGTTCCTATATGTTAAAGCTTCGATACTTTTATACATTTTGAGAAACCTACGAATGGCTAGGTAGCGCCCCATCGACTCAGCTGTCAATCAAAATTAAGAATATATATAATTAGAGAAGCTGACCACGCCTCTTTCTATCTCCTATGCAAGTAGACTGACCCCAGATCTCATTTCCCTCAAAACTAGACTCTAAGCGAGTATTAGAGAATCGTTCATGCCCAAGTGCTATACTCTACTTGTTGTTTATCTCTGCTCAAATGTGACACACACACACACGCACACCCAGTCACATTACACTTCGGTTTAATTTAAAGGTTCTTTGACTTTTAAACTGTCACTCGGCAATTAGCTGCACTCTGACCCGCAATTAGAATTAGTTTGTTCCTAGTTGAATTATGGCAGCATGACAAACGGAGCTGCCTGCTGCAGTTGCAGTTGCAGTTGCCGTTGCAGGCGCTGCTGTTGACGTTGCTTAATTAACTGCAATTTGCGGAAGTGCAAGTGCGCTGAGAGCTTGCTGCAAAGAGCGTCTCACTTGCAACAGCAGCGCCCTTCTCTCTCTCTCTGCCTTTGTCTCATGCTCTGTGGAAAAAAAGTATTTGCAGCCATAATCAATTTAGCTGTTCGCTTCAACATTTGATTTCTCACTGACCTAAGTATGTAACACTCTCAGTGTGTGTGTGTTTGTCTGTGTTTGTGTATCTGCTGCTGTGCATAAACAAGACCAAAAGTATCTTTTTTCCAAGCTCTGTTGCCCCACTCGATGTCGGTTCGGCGTGATTGCTCAGGTTGGGGCCCGACTCGTCTTACATATTTGCGCTGACTCCAGCATTCGTATGCACATATTAGCCCCGCCCTCCTCCTCCTCCTTCTCGGTCCTCATTCCGGGTGAGCACTGCTCAGGCTCCCCATTGGCATGTGTTTATTGTGCTTTCAGCATACATATTACTTACAAAGTCTCTTGTGTTGTTCTTTCGTTTGCGCTTTGCGCTTTGCTTTGCTTTTTTATAATGCCCCGCTAAAGCGCAGCTTTATATACCCTGTAGCTGACTGTGTGCCATGAGGTATGCTAGTTGGTTAGTTATTTTAATTTGTTTTTTTCATATAAATTGTTTTTAAAGTAAATATTTTTTCTTAATTTTCAGTTTAAGAAAAGTGTTTTTATTTTTTTATTTTATTATTATTTTTTTATTATTATTTTATTTATTTTTTTATTTATTTAATTTTATTTATTTATTTTTCTTTTAAATTCTTTTTTAAATTTTATTTCTTTATTTATTTTTTGTTAATTTGCATATTCTCAATTTTTGTGCTAAAAATTTTATAAAATTATATTAAATTTTTTAAACAAATTTTTGTCGTATATCATATTTTTAATCATATTATTCAACTTTTTTTTATAAAATGTAGTGTTATTATTTGATAAATTAATATTTTTTGATAACTATTTTATAACATTTTTCTAAGCATTTTTTTTTTTAAATATATATTTTGCCAGTTTTTTTACTTTTCTAAAATGATAAAAAAATTTTCAAATTCACAGAGTATCTATATAGTCTATATAGTCGTGCCTGCCACTGCCAAGAACATTTACTTGTTATTATGCACAACGGGCCGCGTTTCGAAAATGGTAAAAATAAGTTAAACTTTGCCTTTGACTGGTCAGCAAATGGGGAAATCAACTTGCAGTACATTTTGCGCTGGCCGTTAAATAAATTCTCAGTTTTTTGTTCGTTTTGTGCTCAAAGCGTCAGCAGGAAATGGGCTAGGCAGTTAAAAAATATGGCAAATACGTCTAATAGCGTATTGTTCGGCAGCTGCTGCTGACAGCAATAAAAGAAACAAAAATGCATTTGTCACAAGAAATTTGAAATTCCTTTCATTTCCTGCACGGCTAAGAACACATTGATGTGCATTAAAAAACACGCACACAAAAAAATATATATATTATAATGACAACTGATTTATTGCTCGACACATATATTGCGAGACATATGTATTTACCTTGCCCCGGAACGAGTTTTCATTCTACCTTTTTTTTGCGCCACATAACAGTTAACCCCAGCACCTACAAAAAGTGACACACTGAGGTGGTGTGTGTGGTGCATGTGCCTGCAATGTGGGTCGCCAGCAGCAGTTTATTGACTTGCCCAAAATGTGAAGAAGAGGAAGAGAAATAACAACAAGAGCTCTTGGAACGGGTTAGTAAGTCAACAGAATATGACTCTCCATCCCCGTCTCATGCGTCACGCGGAGTTCTCTGAAATTCCAACAGCAAAAACATATTGTATTCGGTTTTTGGCACAGTCAGCTGATCTTGGCCAAGATCTTACCTGCCAGACACCAAAGAGTAATCAAAGAATTCCCAAAAACTCATAACAATTAAGTAGAACTTCACAATCTTGGGGTTTTAATGATTTTTAATTAAAGCAATAATTGTATAAGAGGAAATGATGAAATGCGATGATCGTAGATTTGTAAATGTGGAGTAATTTTACATTTTAAAATATAGAAAAATATATAAGTTTTTTTTTTTATAGAACTTGGAGTTCATTTACGTAGGGTAATATATTTAAGTATGTAGGTCATCATATTTTGTTATGGAACTTATATAGCATCTACCCACAAATGGGTCTAGTAATATGGTCGAAAATGCTATTTTTTGAAAACCAATGCAATGTGGCTGTATTTCCGTAAATAGTCGTTATACTCATTCACAACGTATGCAATGCGCTGCTGTCCGTACGTCTGTCTATATGGGCGCAAACCATTTCTCTACTCTTGAAGGAAGAGAAATTAACTTTGGAGAATACTTTCCTTGATATATGTATGTATAATGCACATTCGTATATATATATATATATTCCTTGATATATGTATATGTATAATGCACATTTTCTTATAAAAATGCCCACTAGGGAACGGTTATAAGCAGGCAATACTGATAAAATAAAAACACAATTACATATTTAAGATTCTATAGAACTGAAATTTAAATGAAAGCTATACAAAAAATATATTTAAATATATATTTATAATAAATACATATACAATAAATATATAAATATATTTGGTATATAGAATAGCAACTATAAAAATTTCATATTCTCTTTGATCTCCTTATTCCAACATTTAAATATTACCTCCGTCAATTTAAGAATTTAGTCCCATTCAGCCATCTACACTTCTTATATCATCTGCTCGAATCGCGTTGCACCTTTCTAGCTATATTTAGGTGCTACATCTTCTTACAGTACAGCAAATTGAAGACCTCAACCTGCATTCGCTGCGCAGACCTTTGATGAAAAGCATTTGATAGCAGACCTCAATTAACCTTCGCAGTGCATTCAATTCATGAAATTCGTTTTCAGTTCACAGCACTTTGCATTGCGGTTCTCTGTGGCACTTTGTCTTTGTGGGGCTTCCCTCAATGATTTTTCACATCTCTCTCTCTCTCTCTGCCGCTCTTTCTGTTTCTCCCCCACTCTCTATGGCCATCTCTTTCATTTTCACTTGCTCTCTCTTTGGCCAAGTTCAAATAGCGGTCTACGCTTGAATGGCTCGGACTGTGGATCGCGTGAAGCGTTACACAACGAAAGAGGATATGTAAAAATGGTAAGAAAAAATGAAAAACCCGAACGAAAATTTATGCATATGCAAGCCATACTGCATATGAAAAACTATGGTATCGAGTGGAAACCCGAATTGGAAAGTCGAAGGAAAATTTATGAGAGGCAAAAGCAGCAAAAGCAGGAAAAATGCTGTCGACGCTGTTGCATTGATTAGCGGCTGAAAGTGGAAAAACCTGACTCAAGGTTGTTGAACATGCCACCAGACGGAGCCAAGAGGCAGCCTAGGCATGGGCATGGCCATGGGCCCAGGCATAGGCGGGGGCAGCAACAGACGCTTGCCACAAACAAAAATGTGGCTGCGACGCCGACAAGATGCGACGTTGACTATTTGAATGTTGCAGCTGATGGATACACACAGAAAACGAGCTAAAGATGCAGCATGTGTGTGTATATGAGTGTGTGTGTGTGTGTATATATATATATAGTGTGTTACCAAGCATTGACCTTAGCCATGGCCAAAGCCGTTAATAAGAAGCTGCCGCTGCAGCTGTGGGAAGAATTTAGCTCATTATGCAGCTGAAAACACTTTAAATGCGGGCTGATTGATTGATTGACGGATCGATTGAACCATGCGCTAGGAACGCACGTCAACAACAAATCGTTAATAATTATGCATTCGATTTAGCAAATTAGCGTAACTCGATATTTGATGACTGACGCAACGGAAGCATTCGCCAAGCTAAAACCAAATGTAAAGCCCATTAACGTAACTTTCTCTGAAATTGAGGTCCCCAAATATGACTTTTACATTTGCAAAGCACAACTGTGTGCCGCATTAAGAGTCGAGCTACTTAAAGCGAGCAACTAGCTAGCTGACAAAAAAGAAAACAAATAAAAAGAAGAAGAACAAGAGCAGAGAGCGCGTTTCCCATTTGCTTAGCCACGCAAAGAGTTTTTTGCCTTGAAAGCAAGACACAAACGAGTTCTAAACAAATAATTTGGTTTAATCAATTGCGATATCTTTTTAATTTAAATTGAATTAAAATAAAATTACTAATGAAATATTGTTAAAAATTCAATTCCCGTTAACTGTTGAAGTTTGAGTTATTTGATATTAAATAATCTCCTTGAATGTAAGTAAGGTTAAGGTAAGCTAAAGATTACTTCAATTGGAATTTTTCTGAGTAATCAATATGGTGATAAGATATCTTCTATATACCTAAAACATACATATATTTGTATAAAAAATATATCTTTTATAATATGTAAAGAAGATATAAAAGAAAATATTAAAAAATATAAAAGATAAAAACATTTATATGTTTATACACATATCATATCTGTTAATATTTACAAAATCTTATTTATCAGAAAGATAGCGTTGAATTTCACATTCAATATAGTAAGCGTATCTGTTCGCAATTTAGTCAAGAAAGTTGCGAAGTGGAAAGGTTATATAATCTTTTTGAGTACCGGTTTATAGACATTGACAACTTCCTGATCAGCGCACAAGCTATTGAAATTTGTGAGAAATTGTGATTGTCCAAGTATAAAAAATATATTATTTTGCAATAGTTATAGATTATTTATAAATATATAGAGTAGCCTAAGATTTAAGTAAGATATATAATACTATATCATGAATATATAGCCGGAAAAAGTATTTTTTAACTCGAAATTTCTAAGCTTTTAGTATATACTCCCAGCTAGATTTCATTTAGTTTATAGTTTAAGTAACTTTCCTATTAAGCGCAGCGCCCATTCTAGTTAGTCTTTGAGCAAAAACAAGAAAAAAAAACCCTTTTAAAACCTTTTGTATGCCAAAACAATTATGTAGCTGGCAGGAACGGGAGATTGGGAATTGTGAGTCTTTTAGGTGGCATCGCTAAGCTAAAGCCAAGTGGAGACCTCCTTCTGGCACTTGCACATCCTGTCGCCGACAAGTGAATCATTCGTGGCATGCAACAAAAACGCAGAGTAGTGGAAGCAGAAAAAAAAAAGAAAAAACAAAAACAAAAACATGCCACATAAACTGGAGTCAGTGAGGCAGCTCCGGCAGCTCCGGCATCTCGTCAAGCAACTGTCGACTGTTTCATTCTGCTCCTTGGCTCCTACTCCCTGTCCCTGTGCCTGTCCCTGTCCCTGTTCCTATTCCTATTCCTGCCTCTTTGCCAGCGGCCAGTTCGTCAGGCAAAAAGCAAAGAATGGAAAAAGGAAAAAGAGGCCAGCATTTGAGTGGCAGCCTCAATGCATGCAACTCGCAGCTGCGGCTACACGTTGTGGGGGTCTCTCTTTTGTCTTTTGTTATGCGTGCTTGGGCGCAAATGAAGCGGCTGCCCGAAGAAGTTGCTCGCGGGCAAGGGGCAGTGGGCGGAGGCAGGGCTAGCGGCAGCCACTGTCAGCTGTTGCCTGCTGCACGCGCGCATCTTTAAGATACAAAGATACATTTTGAGTGGGGTATTTTTTGCATCGAGCTCGTTGCATTAAATGGAAAGCGCTTCAGGCACAATTTTTGCACCTCCGGTTGTGTGTGGATTTTCGCTTTCAGTCAGCCCCCAAATAGTGTGAACTATAAGCAGACGAGGGATGCTCCATGAGTTCTGAGAGCTGACTAGCGCCAAGTGTGACCTGCAACATAATCTATTTAGAGAGACAAGGAAAACGAGAGAGTGCGAGAGAGAGAGGCAGATAGACAGGTAGAGAGAGAGGGAGTTAGATTGAGAGAAAAAAGTGCCACATGGAGGAAGATAGTGGGAAGGCAGAAACAGAAAGAGAGAGAGAGAGAGAGAGAGAGAGAAAGAGAGAGTCAGAAGAAAAATTGAGAAATTCTATATTATTCTGCGAAAAATCCAATCTAGATATCCTCTTTCTGTCTATTTTTACTTCTCCCCCTCTCTCCCTGTACTTAAAGTCTTTCTTGTTTGTCCTTTTCGTACACTCAGTTCAAATATATGAATATAAACAAAAGAAACTTCCTATAACGAATTCCAACAGCATCGAAATACTTAAAAAATATCTCAACTTTGCCCTACACAACTTTAGTAGCAGCCCTCGTAATGCTATGCCGCATTTGTTTATTTTCAACAGAAATTTCTGCGTTTTATGTTTTTGGAAGTTGATGTTTAATTTGTCTGTCGGTTGTTATTGTCGTCGCTGTTGCTGTTGCTGTAGCCTGCTGACTGGCAGCTCATTGTTTTTGTTTATCGTTTCATGAAAGGAAAAAAAAAAACTTTCAAAAACTTAAATTGCACACAGTGCGCCCCTTCGAGAAAGATGAGAAAATAAAACCGAAAGAAAGTTCGTTGGCTTTGGCTCTTCGGTTTTTGGTTAGCTGAACAACAATTGCTTTGATTAGCATAACAACAAATTATGACTAAAATCTCTTGGGAGCTTTTGCCAACTCTTTGTCACAGATGTCGTAACGTTTCTTTTCAACTAATAAAGTTTCGTTTTTATCCGAGCTCTGGCCACTTTTCCGCATTGAACTTGGCTATAAATACAAACTTCTCCCAGAGTCGAGTTCGTTCTTAATATATGCACATATTTACTTTTGAGCTTAAATTTGGCCACACAGATCAAAAATCGTGGTTCTTGCTAATGTAATTAAGATCGCTTCGTTTATTTGAGACTCAGAAAATTTGAGACTCAGAAAAAAAATTAGAGATATTTATACTTATAATATTGAAAATGGGAATTCAGAGTGTTTTGTTTTTTTTTTTTATTTTATTTATTTTTTTTATCAAAAATATGCTCGAGAGAGCGTTTATGTATATATTCGGAAAATCTCAATAAATGGTTGTATAGGTATTCTACATTTTAAAGGAAATACATATGTAAACTCACTAAAAGCAACTCTTATATACACATGTATATTTAAACATGTATATAAATATAAATCAAATTTTTTAAAATATTTATTTGCTGAGCCTTCAAATCTGCGACGCTAAATTAATTTCTCGCATCAATCACATCATATTTGATGTGTTAAGTTGAGTTGAAGTGCTTTGAGACCTACTTATTGTTCTTCTTTTGTTTTTCATTCGAAAACGTGTTATTATACATATTACAGCACTTATTAACACCGCAATTAGAACTGCGACTCAATGAGGCACTTCCTGTTACAGCGAAACGTATGTGATACGATAAAGAGCGCTACATTTTAAACTCACCCTAAACTAATTGACATAGTTTCATAGTTGTTTCAGAACAGGTCTACCGAAACACTCTGGCCCTGCCCTTCCCCCACACCCGACCATCAATGCATTTCAAATGATATGCTATCTCTTTTGCGTCAGGCAAAGAAGCCCAACAAGCAAAATCTGAGCTGTTGCTGTTTTTGTTGTTGTCTCACTCTTACCCTCATTAACATGTCCCGATCGAGGCAGTGCGTCCTTTTTTGGCACTGCGGCCGTTGTTGTTGTGAAATTGTTCATCTTCCTTTGTTGTTGTTGCCGATTTTGGTGAAATTCTTTTCCCGAAGTTCAAGTTGCTGTTGTTGTTGCTGTTGAACAGGTGTTTTAATTATGAGCTCAAGGACGTGTTGTTGTTGTATTTGTTGTCTTTCGCTCAGTTTCAGTTTCAGGTTTCGGTTTGATGCTGCCGCACCTTCCCTTCCAGTTGAGCGACGGCGGCGGCGCGTCGCTTTCAATAGATAAACAATTAAGCAGAAGCAAACCTGACTTTGATTTTTTTTAATTTTAGAAATTTTTCACTTAATTGCGTCTGACTGCGCTCGTTTATGTTGTGTGGAATCCACTTGTGTTTAGTTATGTTGCTTGCAACGCATTTCACTTTCACGCCACGCGATTTATTTATAAATTTCACACACACACGAAAACACAACACAAACAAAGCGCGCGCGTCTTTGAGCAGCAGCTGCAATTTTTGTGTCCCGTTCGGCAAACCACGTCGCACTTCTGCCGTAATTTATGAACGCGCTCGCAGCTCATTCAACAGCGAAAGCCGCTCAACGAATGCGGCAATGGGGATGGCTGGCTTGGTGCCTGTCATATCGATAGGTCGATAGTATGCACTCACTTTTGGATATTCAAAATACGTTGACAGCGAAGAACCCTTCAAAAGCAATTCTAGTTTGATTAACATCGTTAAAAATATTTATTTAAATGATTCTTTTTAAATTTCGTGAAAGAGCTAAAATACAACCATTTTCAAATAGTTTTGTTCATTTAAAGCATTTTAAACTTGCCTGAAGCTATCGATATACCATATATCGGCAATAGTAGAGCGCGCAAAAGCTGCCAATTTGAGTCGACAGTGCTGCCAAGCACAGGCGAAAAAATTCGAATTAAACTAAGTTTCAAAAATAATGATTTTCATTAGTTGGTTTCAAATAAATAGTAATTCATACGTTAAGTATTGATATTTTTCTTTATTTCTCTTGTACGTTTCTTAAAGCACATAACATAAGTTTAATGCGCCCTTATTGCTGTGCCTTTATCCAAGTCACCAACCGCGAGCCAGTTCTCACACCGCATTTTAAAACTCTACAAAAAACTCTCGACACTGAAACTTGTTTGCTTCGGCTAAATAGCAATAATAACAACAAATAAAAATAGCAACAATAATGAGATGTGTTACACTGTTATTTGTTGACTCATGACGTCAAGTGCTTGCTTGCAAGTCTCAATGTATTGTAGATCATTAAGATATCATAGCTTCCTTAATAATTGTCATTTATCGCTCATCGACTTGATTTTTTTGTCTTCGCTTATTTTGTTTGTTTAATAGAAGTAGTTAAATGCCTCTGGACGTTCATTCATAAAAATAAATATTACAAAGAAATGAAGTCAGGTGATGATGGGCTGCTGTGCAGATGAGTCAACGTCTTTCTGCAATGCGTTGCGCTTTATCACAAATAAAATTGGCAAAACACAAAAAAAAACTTTTTATCATATTTTCATGACATCCGTTAAAATTATGATTAGAAACTACTCAAGGGCTATTCAGTCAAACTTGGATCAAATTCAAAACAAAATAGAGATCGCATACCAATGCATTTATACCTGTGAAACACATACATGTACACACCTACACCTATGTATATGTAGACTGTGCATAGTTAAAAATCAGTTGGGCACTTACACACACACACTTGCATTTTACAACTACATTCCATAATGTAAACAAGAGTCAAGTCGTTTGCGCATAGCGTGCCTACGTGAGAGCGAGAGCGAGAGCGAGAGCGCAATTGCCTGCTTGTGACTGAGTGTGCGTGTGAGTGAGCGCGAATGTGTGTGTGTGTGTGTATGCGTGATTCGAGCTCTGCTTGGTAACATTCGGCAGAGCGAGCGTTGCTGTTGCCAGTTTTGTGTTGAATGTGGCTTAAAGCAAAACGTTTGCGGCAGACAAAAGCAAATAATTCAAAAGGCCTATATATTATAAAGAAATCGTATACGTTTTTTTTTTCAATTGTAAACAAAATAATAAACACCAGAGTTTGAAGTGCAATAATACAATAAAAGTCGGGAAACTGTTAATAAAGCCAGCATTTTTTCTGCTCAAGTGAAACTAGTTTATAAGGCGGCTTACACATACACACACACACACGCGCACAAACTTCACTCAAACTGAAACTGGATTCAACGCTCGTCGCTTTCAAAGCGAAGTCAACAATTAAGAAAAAAAAAGAAGCTTTGCCAAGAAGCTGGCAGGCCGCAAAGTTATGAATCATAGCACAACAGGTAACAACTGCAGCGGTGCTTAAAACAAATCAGCTTCTTGAGTGCATATAAACGTTATGTGAAACACAACAAAAACTGAATCAACGACTGCAAAAACAACTGAAACAATAACAACAAGTTTGAAGACAAAGAAATTCAAATCAAGAGAGCACTCCAGAGCTGATCTGATGTCCGGCAGGGAAATGCGTCCCCTCTCGCTCTCCATCGGAGCCTCGCTGCTGCCCAGCTTCTCGCTGGTGAGCGCAGCCAATGACCGTGCGGCAGGCGCTGGCCAGGATTGCCATGGCAAGCTGTGCCATGCGGTGAGCGAGTACTGCTCCATGTTCGCCGAGAGCTGCATGCCGTGCGCCGACATCTGTGATGCCAGCTCACATAACTATCATGCGGACACCTGTGCCAAGGAGTGTTCAGGTGAGTTGCTAACAAACGGAAAAGTTTCCAATAAAATAAAAACCATTTTATTCGCCATGAATCTGTGGCTGAAATTCAAGTGTGCATAGGGGAGTCTAGGTGTTTGTATACACTGTTCGTGTGAGCAAAAGGGGCATATTTGTTATTGCAGTTATATACAAGGCTACTTGATTGAATTCTTTCAGCTATATGACACGTCTACTTAACGGGATTGGCAAATATTTATATGTGAACATATGCATACAAATTAAGCTTTTTTGCTGTAAGTGTTAGATGTTAGTGTGCGGTGTTGCACA
>NW_022045898.1:208914-220175 GCF_001654015.2 Drosophila navojoa
GTTTTTGGGTTCGTTTCGGTTGGGCGCCAATTAAGCTTTTTTGCTGTAAGTGTTAGATGTTAGTGTGCGGTGTTGCACAAAATGAGTAGACTTCAATAATCCCGTGGCGACGACCGACGTTCTTTATTATCAAAAATCAACTAAAGTACAGTGACATAAATTCTTATATCCAAAGCTAGCCCTAAACCCTGATTATGCTGACATTGCATATTTACGCGAGGCATCGCATTACTTCGGGCAACAACATTGTTGCGCGTTGGAGCCACTGCTGCTGTTGTGCAATATCCGCTGGGAACGGCTACATTCATGCTGACGGCGCGTGATCAATCTGAACATTTATGTTTTGCTGGTCGATTGTGTTAACTTACATATATATTTGTATACACTGTTCTTGGTGATCAAATGAGGTATATTCAGTTAGCTATATATGAAAGCAAACTCGATTGAATTGAAGCTGGACTGGCTAATATGTATAATATTGGATATCTATAAAATTGGATATCTATCTGCAACGTCACTTCAGATAACTTATCTATAGATAACTGCTCTCTTTCTCTCTCACTTTTTTCAATCAGCTGAAGTTGCAAATAAAAATAATATTATTTTTACAACAGTAAATATGTACAGATGTATCAGTATATAGGAAGGTAGTTTGATAACTTTACACTTTTAAACAAAGAGAAAATTGTGGACAGTGTATAATGTAGTTGGCAACACGCCAAAATTTTGTTTACGGGTTTTCCACGGCACATCTCCCGTCTAGAGTTCATAACAGTTAATTGTCGTCGCATATGAACAATTGATTAGCTCATTGTATTGGTTGTCTATGTAAACATTATTAATGGAATTCACAATTTAACAGGTATTTGTTTAATCATTTTATTTGAACAGGTTTTTTTTTAAATAAGTAAATCTTGGGCGGAGTTGTGAAAATAAATGATTGGTTCAGTTCAGGTTCGACATCTATCTGCATCATCACTTCAGATAACTTATCTATAGATAACTGCTCTCTCTCTCACTTTTTGAAATCATATTATTATTATAACAGTATGATCTACAAATTTGGTAATCTCGATCTCTTTTACAGCCTACAAAAGCTTTGATCCTCTGCTGTCTGATATACAGAATCGGGTGGTGCCCAAACTGGATCAGATTCGAATTGTGTTGTTCATCATCCTCATATTAGTGTTCATCAATTATATGGTTAAGTTCCTGCGCTGGCTGGGCGTCAAGCGTTGCTTGCAGCGCTGCATGGCTCGGCTGCCGTCCAAGGCACAGCCGAGCAATGGAAAGGAGCTCAATGGCATGACCATACAGAATCCGAATGCTTTCAACCGTGACATTGAGCGAGCACCATCGCAAATCTACAGTGTAGCAGGTAAAATGCAGATTTGACTACCTGCCTTGGCAGTTTTATTGATTGACAATTGTTGTTTTTACAACTAGGCGCTGCCGAGGGCTCTGTGCTGACAATGGCAACGCCGGTGAGCACTCGCTATCCGGCTGAGAATAGCACAACACCAACAACAGTGGTCACCGAAATCGGCTATGGGCAAGGATACGACAACCAGGCGATGGTCACAACGCCTGTTGCAGAGAAGGCCGTAACGGCCACAACGTCCACAACAGCGGGCTTCTAAGTGTGGCGCCAGCATTAGCATTGCGAGCAACAGTGTGCATCACATTGAAACTAGTGATATTTTTATAATTAATAATCGTAATGAAAATACATAGTAATACATGCATCTGTACACAACATATATACATATATACATACATACATATATGTTCATACACATACATTTAATCATATTAAATAAACATTTTCGATAAATCTGCTAATGACTTAACATTTTAAGAAGTTCGATAGATTGTGGTGGCTAGTCGATTTGCATTATAACGCAAGCGCAAGTAGCTGACGATATCAATACAGTTTTCAAATGTTCGATAACTTGTGGTGGCTGGTTGATTACGCTTCAGTGCTGCAAAGATGTTTATGGAAAAAGTAACTGAAATTGGCATTTAAAACAATGATTTCAAAATTGGCTTAATAGTATTGTCATTTATTTTAAAATTTCGCAATTAAAATATTAATATTGAAAGTTGGCAAACTCTTGCAGTTAACGAGTATAACTCTTATATGAATAGATATCCATTTATATTTTATGGCAAAATTTGTATGGGCTGTTGTTTGATTTCTTTGACTTTTCGATATGTAACTAGCAAATTGATATAAATGCTTGATTAAAACTAAGAAAGTCCGTTGGCTTACTAGCTAAAATGTGCGAATCTCATAAATCAGCCTTAAACGTACCTAAATATACTCGTAAATATATGGCTAAATAAATACCCTAAGACTACGTTGCTGAAACTCTTCTTCCATGTTTGTTTTGTTTGCTTAGACCCAATACTGATTTCGGCGCAGCAGCGGATTTGTGGGCGGCGCTGACGGCGGCGAACTGACAGAGCCGGAAATCGATATGCTCTGCGGCACGGATGCATAGCCAGCAAAGTCGTTGGCCATGTCGCACGACGAACTCCATGTATCGTGGTCTATATGATAGGGATTGTAGCGCTGCGGCAACATCATTTGTTGCGGATCGCACTGATCGTCGGTTTCATCCTCGTCCGGATCGTAGTCGGGAAACTCGTGCTTGTACGACTCCACCGGTATTATCTTGCAGTGGGGTATATTACTGAAGCCCGGCAGGGGGGTTGAATTGCCCGTTGCCGGAACTGAATCCGCCTCCGAGCTGGCATAATGATGATGATGATGATGGTGATGATGCTGTGGACTGACCGACGTCAGGTCCGGAGGGCAGGGCAAAGGCGGTGGCGGATCCTTGGATATGTCAGCCTTTCGCTTGCGCATATTCCGCATCTTCAGCAAGAGCAGCACAAGCAGCAGGCAAATGAGAAGAACGAAGAGGGCACAGCCCACGGCTAGATAGTTAATGGATATATCTGCGTTGCCCAGATGCACTGTCTCCGTCTCTTGCAGCTGCGCACGATACTCAATGGCCACCGTTGCCTGAGCCGGCTGCACCGTCTTGATGAGCAGTTGATAGTCGAAGCTATCGCTATCCGCCTCCGTCTCGTCGACCGAGGCGTGCGGCACAAAGTAGACGACGCCGCTGCGCAACTCCTTGTACGAGAAGATGTTGGTGGAGCGCTCATTCTGCCCGTCGGCGGCGCCATTGATTCCCGCCTGCGTCAGGCTGGTGCTCCGTATGATCTTCCTCAGCTGGCCCGTTGCGGGCATGCGGGTGATAACGAACTTGGGATTGAATTTGTTGAGCTTCAGCGAGAGCGGATTGTCGTTGACCAGATAGCAGCTCAGCCTGATCTTGCCGCCCGCTGCACTCGAGCTGGACACCGCCTCGCGCATGGCAATGTCATTGATCTTGATCACCGGCTCCACATTGACCACCACATCCACTTGGGCGGCATAGTTGGTGCCGGGCACGTAGGCGCTCACCTGGAACGTGTCATTGGAGCGATTCAGATCCGTTTGCATATAGCTTATCTGTGACAGTTCCAGCTGCTGCTGGTTGAATCTCAGCGTCGGCTGATGCTTATACAGAATGATGCCATAGAGCGGCGAATTGGTTATGTTGTAGGCCAGTCGGTCCAGCTTCACATTCGTGTTCAGCCCAATGTGTTCCAGCTTCATCGCTGCACTGGTGGCGCCCTGCTGCAGGCTCACCGGCAGCTGCGTGCTCGCCGGCAGGAGGCTGATGGGCGCCACCTTGATGGTGAAGATCTCGTAGGCCGGATTGAACTGGCCGTCGGTCACGGTGAAGCAGAAGGTCGTGGACTGCGGCATGCCGAAGTGCACATAGATGATGCGATCGTTGTTGATGTCCGCTTGCGTGAACTGATTCGAAAAGGCCAGCAGCTCCTCGGCCTGGCCATCGTTGTTCAGCTTCTTGAGCACACCCAAAGTGGGGCCGCTCATCACGTCGTAGATAATCTCCTCGGGCGGCGTATCCTTGTCCTCGGTGAGCAGCACATTCCGTGTTATCGTACGGTTCTCGCCCTCAACGACCTCCATTTGGGGCAGATGCGTGGCCAGCTGGAAGGGCTGATCGTTGATCGGATTTATGGAGACGGGTATGGTCAAATTGCACAGAAAGATGTTGCTGCAATTGAAATTGGATAATATTTAGAATTAGCTTCTCCATTGAGTTATCTAATCAACTTACCCCTGTGTCAGGTACACGCTCATTAGTATGGTATCCTCCAGGGTGTCCGTGTGATCGTGTATATAGTAAACTTTCTTGGTAAATAAATCGCTTGGATGATATCGTTGCATGGCCTTGAAATCATGGCCCAGTCCAATGCTACCATGAGACGGCTTCTGGGCGGCTTCTATAAACAATTCCGGATTGTTGATGCCCGCCCGTGTCTTCAGGTACTCCAAGATCTTGGAGAAGTCCAATTTGATGGGCACCGAACCACCCTCATCCACCGTTAGCTTCGATACGGGCAAAAATCGCAGCAATCCTCCAGATGATACGGATATTTCTATGTTGAACTTCTGATCCAATAAGCGATCGCTGCGCTCGGCCACCACGTCAAAGTAGAACGAATCATTGATGCGGAACTCCATAATGACAGCCGTATGCTCGTAGAAAATGTGCCCATTGTCCACGTCGTTCTGCGTGAACTCGCTTATCTCCTTGGCATAGCCATTGCCCAGATACTCGTTGACAATCCGGCCCAGACTGGGCGGAACAGTCACGTTGTAGCGTATCTCGCGCTCCTCATCCGAGCACTTGTAGTACAGATGATCGCGCAAGATTTGCTTCTTGGTGAGTGGAAAAACGTGCAGATTCTCATTGCGCTCGACCAGAATCTCAATGGGTTTGACCTCGATGTGCAGCAATTGAGTGCTGGTATTAAAGAGGCCATCTGTGACCAGGAAGGAGAGCTCGTTCTTGCGGGAGTTGGCGTCGTGTATGAAATAGATCTTTTCCGCATTGATCTGCGCCTGCGTAAACTGTTCGATCTTGTGCTGCGTGGAGGACTTCTCAGCCAGGTAGCCGCCGTAAATGTGATGCACAATGTAGGTGAGATTCTCCGGTGGTGTATCGTAGTCCTGGGCCACTATAGAAAGGGAGTTGAATATTATTAAGTATACACGTTTTCTAGCTGAGTATTGTCAGTTACAAGAACTTACATAGATCTGTATTCTTAATGACATAACGCCCTCCGTTCCACACCTGCAGTCCCGTATTGGTGACCATCATCGGCTCCTCATCGTTGACCGGCACCACAGCAAACTCCAGCTCGAAGGGCACGCTCTCCTTGTTCCGGGCCACGGCTACCATGGTGAGGCTATCGGTGCTATTCTCGCTGCCATTGTGGACATACTGAATGCCGCCCTGCTCGAGTTGCTTTTGCGTGAAACGCTTGACCTTTGAACTGCCCGCCAGTATGTGACCCGAACTGGGCGTTATGGTCACGATATACTCCAAGATCTTGCCACGATAGTACTCCGAGTAGGGCTGTATATCCGTCGCGCTGATCTGCACCGTCTTGCCCTCCACCACGGATATGGTGTTGGTGTGCATGTACAGCTTCTCCGGTATGATGACTATCTTGAGCATCAGCTGACGCAGCCAGGTAATCCCGTTGGTCACATCAAAGACGAAATAATCGGAGGATTGATTAACGCCCGCCTGTATATAGAACATCTTTTCCGTGTTCACTGACGACTGATCAAAGACCTTGCAGTTGTACTCGTCGTCGAAGGACATCGACTGCATCTCCAAGTAGCCATGCATCGGGGACGAAGTTACCAGAAAAGTAATATCACCTGGCGAAATGTTTGGATGGACGACCTGGACAAGTAATACGTGTGATTAGTATTAGTACTGGAATATAGAAGAGCTCTTTTACCTCGAGAACATCCCGTGAGATCAGCACACTTGTTGACTCTTCCACGTAAAGCGTATGATTCTGCTTCACCTGCAACGGCTCCCAATAGGCCGAGGGATAGATGCGAAAGATGACCTCACCCTCAGCCGTTATGTTCTTGATGTGAACCCGATATCTGATGAGAGATGAGACATACATAAATATATTTATACATCAACAACTTTCTTGTCATTAGCCTACCTCACTTTATCCATCGATGCGATCTCTGTATTCCAGTAGACCAAACGCTCGCGCTCAATATCCAAATGCGTAAAGTTGCCCAGGGATGTGAAATTCGTGGCCTTGTGCACAGTCGTGCCGTTCTCCCCTCGCTGCCCGCTCAGATACATCAGGATGCCGTAGGAGGGCGGCTTGATGACCTCATAGTAGATCTCGTCCAGCTTCATATCCAAATTGGTCTCGAGCACAAAGTCTTTGTTCTTCAGAATCACAAATTTGCCCTCCTGCACAATGGACGCGTTGGCCGGCAGCATGGATACGAATGGATCTGAGGCGCGTATCTCCAGCTGCCCGTTGACCTCGTGCTGGCGATCCGTGACTATGAACGAGGCGGTGCCCACATCTGGTCCGCTGTGCTGGAACATAATGCGTCGATTGGCAATGTCGTCCTGACTGAAGCTGTCGATGAAGTGGCCCGACTTGTAGAAGGCGCCATTGGTGCTGGACACGTGTATATAGTGAATGTCCGTGTGATTGGTATTCACGTCCGCATCGAGGTACTGCAGCGCCGTGGGATTCAGAGTGCGTATGCCATTGCGCACCACGTGAAAGACTCGCTCCACGGCACTGCGATACGGCTCATTGTCGTTGACCAGCTTGATGTGCACCTCCATGTTGGCCACGAATTGCAGATCCGTCTCATCGCCGGACAGGATGAGCAGCTCGAAGCCATCCAGCGTGGACTCCGTGTCGTCGTGGCAGTAGTAGATGTCATTGCGGAACAGCTGCTCCAGCGTGAACAGCTCAATGGGCGTGGTCAGACCCGTTTGCTCATCGTACTTGCATATCAGGCCATGGGCCGGCGGCACCGAGACATGGAATTGCAGACTCTCGTAGATGTTGAAGCGTATCTCAAAGTGATTCTTCGTGATCAACGCCCGTTCGCCCTCCTGCACCTGCACCGCCTCGAACTTCTGGTAGTGCAGCTTGTGCGTCAGCTCAGTCAGCGGATTGAAGATGATCTGCAGCTTGCCCACAACATCGTCGCACTCCGCCACGGACACCACAAACTCCAGGTGATCTGTGAAGCTCGAGTAGCAGCTGTGATGCGTCCTATAGCGTATGCGACGCTTGTCTATGTCCAGCTGGGTAAACGAGTCCATTTGCTTGGCCGCCTTGCGCGATCCCTCCACATAGATGCCGCCGTACTTGGTGGGCTTGGTGATCTTGTAGATGACATTCCGCGGAAAGCTGCCAATGGGCACGGTCTCATAGCTCAGCAAATTGTTGGTCAGCTGTATCTCACGCGTTCCATTGATGGCAATCACAGCCGGCGAGCTGCTGGCGATGCGCAGGCGCGTGAAGGTTATGCGAAAGTCAAAGGTTTGTGTCGTCACAAAGCCAAACGAGGCAATGAACTGAATGGGGGAAATCAATTGTAGCTATAATTAAAAGAGCTAAAAGTAGTTGAGAGTAGTTAACTAACCTTGAATTCGTCCTGCCAAGGGAAGTCGCTGTTGTGCAGGTAGCGTATGTGGCCCAGCAGCAGTTGGCTATCGGTGAACCACTCGACATTTACCCAGGAGCCGTCGATTTGGCGCAGGCGCTGCAGAACGCCATGCTGGGGCGGCTTCACCACATCGTAGCGGATGTCAATGTGCTCGTCGACTGCATTGGTGCCGATCGACAGATTGGCTGGAGTCAGCAGCATCGAGCTCTTGTGTATCATGATGAGGCCGGTGTTGTTGACCACGCGCAGTTCCAGCGGATGCACCGAGACGGGCAAATAGACCGTATCGCTGGTCTCGATGCCATCGGAGACTTGCAGCAAGAGGTGATAGCTGAAGGACTCGGTTGTCGTCGAGTTGTACAAATAGGAGACTTTGCCCACGTTCACGTCCGCCTGGGAGAAGGTCATGGTGTGGACGCCGCCCACCATGAAGCGGCCAAAGGCCTCCTGGGAATTGGATGAAGGCATTATGGTATAGATCAAATCGCCAGGCTCGCTGTCCGGATCGACTATATTGAATAGATCCACATCGAGAATACGCTCGATGCCCTCGATGACGCGCAGTATTTTGTGGGAATGCAGCTGCAGCTGGGGCGGATCGTTGACGGCCGTGATGTTCGCATGAAGCAGAAAGCGATGCTTGCCCAGAATGTTGTCGGGTATCTTATGCGGATCCCCATAGACCTGCATGTCCAGTGTGGCGTGATCGTTGAAGTTCTCCAGGCCATTGTGCACGTACTTGACCTTATCTGTGGCCAAGTCAACCAGATTGAAGCTGCGGCAGGGCACAAAGCTGGCCTTCTCCGGCGAGTAGTGCAGCAGCTGGCCGAACTTGGGCTGCTGCACCACATGGAAGGCAATCGATTGCTCAGTGAGGCTGGGATAGCGGCGTGTGTCCAGCAGCACGTCGATGATCTGTGGCGAGAGAAAGGCGGTGCCGCCCTCCAGCAGCTGCATGGGCGAGACATACAGCAGCTCCAGTTCCGGGCTGGTTTCCGTGAAGATCTGAGGGGCAGAAGAATTCATTGAAAATATAGAGACGATTCAACTGGAGTTTCGCCTACCTTGAAGGGGCCCTGGAAGTCGGCCTTGATGCAGTAGGACTGATCGCAGTAGCAAATGAACTCGTCCACGCCATGCTGACTGCAGATGCCGCTCTTCAGGCAGGGACTGTGCTCCACGCACGGATACTTCCACACACAGTTGACGGCCAGATGGCGCGATATGGTCATCTCGGCGAAACCCAATGCCAGGCTATTCACCTGCAGATTGCGCATGCAGCCCTTGAAGCTAAGCTCATTGATGCGCAGTCCCTTGTTAATCAGCCGGCGGCGCATCTCCTCCTGCACGCCGCCAAAGAAGACGCTCTTCTCGAGATTTATGGTCGCCTTGGTGTCATTAGCGTGCTCGCCCCGATAGGTTGCGACCGCATCGTCCAGCCGCAGCTCCGCCATGGCGGCATTATAGCTCAACATCACACGATGCCATTTGCCATCGGAGATGGTCTCATTAGTCACGAACTGCACCAGGCTGCCGGCCTTATTGAATGTCAGCTTCAGCTTCTCATCCTCGATCTCCAGCAGCAGAAAATCGTAGCCGCCATTGAAGAACACCGTGCCCGAATCCGTCATCGTCCGAAATTGAAACGAGAGACTGAAATGATGAAGGTAAGTGAGCTGAATAAGAATTGTGAACGGCTTGAAAGAGACAGAAGTTCTTAGGCTGAATCGTATGCTGAGTTGTTGACAATGTCTACTTTTTATTTGAAAACTAGTTTAAAGATTTAGTTGAGCTTTAAAAGAGCCTAGAACTATTATAACTTAATAATATATGAGAGTTTAATAAAATTCGTTTAGTTTGGATAGTTGGTTTGCATAGTACTAGAGCAGATATATGGGCGCGGCTGCACTCATTCATTCTGTACTCATCTGTATGTTTCCAATATATTTATACATAACTATATATGACTAATCATTGAGATAAGTTTCCATAAGTACAGTATTCACTATTCAATGATAATCTGAGCTTTGAAAAAAGATCTGGCTGATAAACGATTCATGCACATTTGCAATCTGAAACTCAATAGCTTTATACAGCAAATCTTTTGCCGCCATCTCTCATCATCCTGTCTATCTCTATTCTTACCTTTCGCCTGTGCTATGCGACTCCTTGAGCATCAGCGCAAAGGAATCATTACTCAGGTAACTGATGCTATCCTGAATGCCGCCATCGAATTCATTGCTGCAAGTCCAGCCGACTCCGGTGCTGGTCGTGTGTCCCGTGCGGTCTTTGGCACGTTTTATGATGTTGATATTATTGTAGAACACCTAGAGACCATAAAACAAGCAACAGAACAAGATGGTAATCAAATCAATTCGATTAGACTAATGCCAGTTGGCACAGTGGGCGGCACTCACGTCCGATATGCAGCCGCGAAAGCCGATGACATCATCGAGAAACTCGGCCGTAAAATCGCCAACGCCGCCTAGGAAGGTGCCAAAGTGGACATTAAGAGCCAGTGAATCGGCTGGCAGCTGCTTGCGCATGATGTGACCATCCACCTGCAGGGTGACATTGTTCTCGAATCGTTGCACGGCCACATCGTGCCATTCCAGATCGTTGAGCGGCTGCTTCTTGGGCGAACGCAGCTGCAAAACAGGATTAGGCTCTCGGTTAGCGGGGCAATGCACATACATACATACATATGTTAACTCAAAAATATGCAACAGGTTATACACATACCTGAACGATGTCCCGTTCGATTTTATAGCTGAAACTGATGAGGCCATTCTCCAGCCGCAGCAGGCAGTAGTCGGTGCGACCCGCTGCCAAAAAGAGAAATGCGTCCGCCTGCTTGGTGCGAAACTTGACGCGTATATTCGTTGACATTTTGGCCTCCTGCAGCGGCATCGATACATAGCCATCGCCGAACAGCGAAACTGTAACACAGACAATAAAAGACAAATTGCAATGGACATTTCATCAGATACGGATGCACCGCCTCCCACTTCTCTCTCCCCCCCAAGTGCCGCAAGTTCCACTTGATTGGCTCTGATCGTGCTGCGCCTTCGAGAACTTATTCCAGTCGGCCTGTCACTCACTCTCTGTGCACTCTGTCAATCTATCTAGCCATCAATCGATCTATCTACATATCAATCCATCCATCTATATGGTTCCATCTCGCACTTGATTTGCTCAATTAGCTGTGCGCTTGAAGAGGGCAACCTCTGCCCATATCGTGTGGCCCCATTCCCTAGCTCTAGCCTTGCTCTGCGCTCTGTCAGGTTATTGCAATTTGTTTATTTGTTTAGAGTTCATTTAAAAGATCTGAAGATCCGAAATGCTGTTATCTCGTCAGTTTTAGTTTTGTAGGTGGCTGCAGTTCTGTCTGTAATTTTAGAGATGTTTGACTAAGGAAAGTGAAGGGCAGCTACATATGTTGATACGAGCTCATTTCAAAATGTCCAAATTGAAATTTAAAAAAAAAAAAAAATAATAATAATAATAATATAAAATAAATTTCTTAGTTTTTAGAAAGGTTTTTTTTTTTGACATTTTATATTCAACACAAAAAAAAAATTTATTTTCCAATATTTTTATTTTTTATACCCTGAACCCATTGAAAATGGGAAATCAGGGTATAATGTTT
>NW_022045898.1:220185-234293 GCF_001654015.2 Drosophila navojoa
CCACACTGCAGCGCAGCCCAAGCGCAGTCGCTGCTTACTGCGCAGTTAGAAGAGCACAGGCGCGTGAGGGTGGATGCATGTGTATGTATGTATGCGTGCATAAAAGAAGTGCAGAATGATAAGAATATCAGCTTGGAGGGTTCAGGGTATCTCCTAGTCGAGCAGTCTCGATTAGAGTCTTCTTACTTGTTATATTTTTTATTTTCCAATGCCCACATTAAATTGAATTCAGAAAACTAAAATAATAACACGATTTTTAAAATTAAATACCTTTTAAATATTTATGTCAAATTTGTTATATTTTAAGATTTTTTTTTTATAACTTTAACTTTGGAAAAATTGTTTTTTTTTATGTTTATTGTGTAAACAATCTATCGTTATTTCTAAAGATGCAACAATCAATTTCTATTTTATTTTGAAAATTTATTTTAGCATAAGCATAAGACAGCTAAATTCTCAATGTTGAGCTCAAAATAAATTTTATAAAAAAAGTTTCTTTCAATTTATAAAATTTCTATAAAATACGTGAATGTAATCATGAATATCTAATTCTTTTTTTTCAGCTCCCTCAAGCACTCTATTGTATTTATTTTTATCTCATTTTCCCTCAGTCTCCCTGCAGTTCTAAGAAAAGCGACTGTCTATGCTCTGCTCTGCTCTGCTTTTCACAGACATGTGCACATACATGGCTAAATTTGAGATGTTTCAAGGCAATATGATGATTTATGACCCGGTTCTTTTTACACAACGTCGCATATGTAGACGAATTTAGTTGTCACATTTTAGGGCTTTATTTCGGATTTAGTTTGTTAGTTTAACAAACTATATACAAATGCGCTCAACTTTGGCATCGATTTGTAGCAGAAATCGAGATGTGTTCGACATGCACATATTGACCTAACCCACATAGAGATGTTCAGCTGGCTGGATATGTTTGTGTTTTGTTAGCTGCTTGAGTAAACATGAAACAGTTGCACACAAATGTTGCACACGGAGAGAGAGAGAGAGAGGGGGGGAAAGAGGGAGAGAGAGAGAGAGAGAGAACGGAGGCACAACTGACAACAGTCAACAAGATAAACAAAGCAAAATGAGATACAAATAATTCGATTGTTGTTGTTATTGTTGTGATCAACGTCGGCGTCGGCGTCGGCGTCGGCGTCGCCTTGCGTTGGCAGAGCCATTTTGACGCCAATTAGCAGCAATCAGGCGTCAGAAAGTGTCGGAAAACCTAAAAAACACTTTCCCAACTCAATGCATTGACCTACATTAAGATATCGTTAAGAGCTGATCTGCAAACTATAGCGAGGTATAAGCGGGCGTATACGACTAGCTGATGCTCGGCAGTAATATAATATATAAAGGGATGTGAGACTAAGGCAGCAATTACTGGATTTAGGATATACTGGTTAAGAAATATTTGTAAAGAATTTTTGATATGATTATTTGAGGGTAGAAAATTGAAAAAATATTAAATATAAAATATGGACTTAAACTAAACATATGTACATATAAATATTTAAACAATTTTTAAATAAAAAATAATTTTATTGCTTATTTTTTCTCGTTTTTTTTTTTTATATTTTCAGCGTATTTTGTCTTGTCTTGTCTGGAATATTGTTTTCAGCATAAACAAAAATGCTTCGATCCGGAAGTGGCATCAACAATTTGCATCCAAAGGCGGCGGCTGCAACTCAAGTGTCGGCGCCCAGTAACAAATGAGACGTCATCAGCAGGCAACGGAACACCGAAATGCGGCCCACATGCCATAAGTTTTTGTTGCAAGTAGCGCGTTGCACGAATTATGGCAACAGATGCGCTGCAACTGGCTGACTGGCGACTGAGCCACCCCCGCTCGCTGCCAGCCAAATGTCAAATTTATGTTTATCTCCATCTAGCTCACTCTCCCCACCTTCTCTCTCTCTCTCTCTCTCTCTCTCGCTGTGGCAGGTATGTTCGTGGCAGGCGAATAGGTATTTATGTTATGGCCAATGTTTATTTTATTTGAGTTATATGTCGCATTCGGTCGTCCAGTTGCCCAAGTTTATAAGCTTTTGCTTTTATATAGATTTTATGCTTTCGCTTTGATGGCGGCATCTGCTGCCAGCCCATTCGCTTCCCTCCCCACCCCTCCGCCACTCAAACGACTTAATTAATGCGATCTAGGTGGGCTACAGGTATTCACATTTCGCTTGTCTTTCTTGTCATGGCATTCATTACAACATTTTATTCCGACACTGACAATTTATAATTTTTGATGCATTTTCTGTAACTTAATTTTGACTAATAATGTCACAGTTTATGTCCGAGCGCTGTGATTTGTGCGCTTGCTGCGTGTTGTTCAGCGAATTGCATACAGAATTTATGGAGTGTTGCTGCCGCTTTTATGAGGCTGAACAAATTGATAAGGCAGCGGAGTAGACATTTGTAGTTTTTGGATGCTGTTTCTGGACTTGAACTTGTAGGCAGTTATGCTCTTTAAATTGAACATACTTTCGATATATTTTTACATCCTTGCGGATGCAGCACAGATTATGCAATAGCTGGATATATTTGCAGAGCTGTGAAGCTATCATTAATGAAGTTAACGATAGGCAGATACAAATACTTCCCAAATGGAGTTTTTTTCATCATGAAAATTCCTCTCATATGCATGTTAATTGCAATAGTTAACACATGCTAGCCATTCCAGCTCATTTCTCAGCTCATTATTGGGCTCAGCTTTATGGCTAAGCCAGGGCTACGCGCTGCCAATTGTCCAACACTTTCACAGCATTTGGCCCCTCGTGTGTTTTATTCCCTAGATTTTATGGCTTCATTCTACAAGTGAAGAGATCAATTTAAATCAAATAAAACCACCATGACCATACTGCAAAGCACATTTAAGAAACCATTTGCCCGGTTTATGGCATGCCAAGCCGCAGCAGATAAACATGTGGAATGTGCATGGATAGACTCGCAGCCTAATTAGACCCCGGGGCCGCATAAAATTCAATTACATTTTTTTTTGTTTCTTGTCTCTGGTGTCTATCAACAACTGAGAAGCAATAATCGAGACAAATATCGTAGAGAGAACTTTTCACATGACTCAGTTCCGGTAGCCATTGACAATGGGGCTTGAGAATGTCGCCAAAATAAATATGAATCGTAAATTGAATGAGAATTTAAGAACTTGAGCATAAATGCATCGGCACATCTGCACATGAATTTAGCAGCCGGAGACAGTTATACACATACATATGTATCTATAATATGGGGAATATGTATAAATAGTCAAGGAGAGACTGCCGATGATGCCCAGCATTCGTAATTGTTTAGCGTAGAATACCCAGAATCAATAAAAGACAATTTTATATTTGACATGAGTAATAGCATGATATATGTATGTGATATAAATATAACTGATCATACTCATTATAGAGAACTAAGTAGTTTAATGTATATATAGAGAAGGATTTTATATAGCAAATGTGCAGAGTAGTCAAGGGTAGGCTCACTCACTGATGATATTCTCTGAGTACGCTCTTGATGATTCTACGGTATATCAACTCTAATATATATGAAAGAGAGATCTTTCATTGCTATAATATATAAGAGAGCTATTTTTTGTATAATTAACACAATTTATATTCATGTTTTCGTATACAAAATTTTTTAATAGATCGAAATAGATAAATTCGCTGAAAGTAATTGATACCTATCAATGCTTATTACAATGCCTATACTATATAGATAACAACCTTTTAGCTTCTGTTATCCCAGCATGCCTACACTCAAACAACAACAAACGAACTTCAGTGGATTCATAAATATAATCAGGCTGATTAGAGTTTCAAATTGTAATGACTCTATAGAATTATATTGAGATACTCGTAAATACGCCCATGTATAACTCCATGAAATACCTGCTAATGAGTTTTCATTGACTACAGGGTATAAAAATAATGAATAATCAAGAAACAGCAGGCAGCAGCAGCAGCACATGGCGCGCCACAGAGTCAGCTATAGATATACACAGATACATTTGTAGCTTGTATAAGTATCTGAGTGTTAAAATTGGCACAATGCGCTGCGCGTGTAAATGATGTACATTTTATGTAGCCAAAGTAAAATCTTCAGTGAAAATCGCAAATAAAGCGAAAACATCAACAAATAAGTGGAAAATTCGTGTTGACTTCGGCCGCATGATTCATGCCGCTGCGAAAGTGACGTCACACGCCAACTAAAAATATACGACGAAAATAAATATATACATATGTATATACAGCAGAAGCAGCCAAAATAAAGAGATACAAACAATATAGATATATATATATATATATATATATATATATATATACATATACACATATATATATGTATCTAGTGATGAGAATTAAGAGCAGGCCGGCTGCTTTGGGTGCTTTGGCTGCTTTGTCTGTTCGCGTTGCAACATTTTGCGGCATGCCACAACGCTGCGAAGACATCGACGACAAAAGTGCGCCCCAAGTCAAATGTCAAGCGTGAAAAATGCGTTAAGTGCACGGCGACGGCGCATTGTACTTAAGTAGTTGGGTTTTACGACCAAACGTTTACCATGCAGCAACAACTTGAGAAAGTTGCGCCCTGGACAGCAGAAAAAAAATAAAAGAAAAGAAGAGGAAGCACTGAGAAAAACCACAAAATGCTGGCACAAGACCAACTTAAGTTGGCAGTCAACTCCAGTTATATAAAAGCTAACAAAAAGTATTTTTTTTTCCGATTTTGGCAACTGTCCGATCTTAACTTATGTAAGCTTCAATCGCAAGCAGCCTAGTTATAATGCCATTCAAGGCCAGCACATATCTATGGATAGTGAAATGGTATTTCCCTGGCAACTATTTCATTCAGTTCTCTTAATTTGTTTAGCTCTTCTATTTTAAGTTTTCTCGTGGGCCGCAAAATCATTTAGAATTAATTTAATTTATTAGTTGTTAACGGTTGAACTAGTTCGCAATTTGCTGGAAACATGTTCCGCTTTGCGCTGCTTTGGTAATCTTACATAAGTATTGCTGAGCTATGAATATGTTGATTAAATGTGCATAATAGATCTCTAATTGCCGTGTATGCCAGTTGTGTCTGTGTGAAAGCTTCTTAAAACTGTTATACATGAACTTTTCTTACTCTAGTTATAATTTATTATTGGAAGTTCTTGGCTAATCACAAAATAAACATACAGATAATGATTGAAAGGTCTATAACACTGTGCTACTGTTATACAATAGCTCAACGATCTTTTGCTTCTCTTCACTGATGTATTGGTCAGCCTTTCAAGGTAGAATACTTCCAGCTGTATGTGTGCTACTGTTATACAAAGTTTTTACAAAGATTTAGTGTATTTGTATTAAATGTAACCAAACACGACTTATTTGCTCCTAGCTGAAAGCTCTCTAAAAACTACGCTGCCTGAACTGTTATACTCTAGCTATTCTAATCTGTTTTGCTCACAGATTGCATTAGTATGGGTGAGCTTTCCCAGCCTGCCCACATTAAGTACGCGCCTGTCCAACTGTTTAGCATCTGTGATTTGTGTCTGTGTGAAAGCTCTCGAAAACTTTCTGCGGCTCTGAGCTGCCCACAGTGCCTGCCATTTAACGAACATGCAATGCAAATGAAATAAAAAACTATCTTCACTGTGCACCATTTGCAACTCTTTATTTTGACTTTTATTTATTTGTTGGCAGCCAAGTAAATGCAATTTGGACACATGGCCCACGTTTGCAGCTGCTGCGGCTGCTGCTGCTGCAGCTTCTGCTCAGAGCCGAGTGTCGCTTTTGCGGCCAATTCGTGTCTGGCCATATTTGTAATGAGCATAAATCGTGCGTTGATCATTTGCCATGATAAATCGCATGTTTATGGCCGAATGGTATTAAGTTCTGTGCGACAGCAGCGCGGCTACCGACTGCGATTTCAAGAGCGTAACATTTAATTAACTGTTCTGCAGCGACTCACCTTTCATAGATGCTGCCGTTTGCAGCAATTGCAGTAGGACGATCAGCAGCACTCCAAATCGAAATCCAAATCCAAATCCATATCCAAATCCCATGCCCGTTCGATATCCACAGAGTCGCAACATGGCGCTGCAGCTGCTTTGAAGTTATAAAATTTACAGCCAAAGCTGGTTTCGTGATTCGTTTTTCTCAGTTTTTCGTAGTTTTTAATAATTCTGCGTGTTAATTGATTTTTCATGGGGCCACGCATCCGTCGTCGTCGTCGTCGTCGAGCCCTGTCCCTGTCCCTGTTTATGTGGAGACCAGTGCGCTCATAAAAATAGCAACAACTGAGACGCAGCAGCAGCAGCAGCAGCAGCAGCACGTCCTGGTCTACGGCTACATAGACAGATGCTGCATGTCATTTCGTTGACAGAACTCATGCGTTTGCACCAACGGGGGGGCACACAGACTGAGGGACAGACAGACGGCCGGAGGGACGATCAGACAGCCACACTTATAGACAGACAGGCCTTTGAAGCTATCTATATAGAATTGCGCTTCGGTCTGTCTATTCAATATCTTTGCAATCTTTGCTACGTTTCTCTTTTGCTCGATTACGTTTCAATTTGTTGTTGAAGCATTTTCATTTCTCACACCTCGAACACTATTTCTGCGCACTGTAAATATTATACATACATATATTATAGATAAATATATTTAGGTTTTTTTTAGGTTTTATTTTTACATTTTATTGTTTTGATTTATTTGGATTTTTTTATTTGACTCGTGGCTCTCGTTTGTGGCAGGGGCACTAAATTAGTTTTTTATGATCAATCTTAAAGGCACAATTAAATATTTTAATAGACAATCATTTATCAGCAGCTGACATTTGACAAGCTGAACTCAATTGAAGTTTTATAGCTTTATTATTGAATTCATAAGTAGAACTCTGTTGGCCTCAGTATTGAAGAGCTTTAAAAGGATTCCTTATTAATTCATAGAGAGCTGCAGAGCTATATATAGAAAATCTCTTACAGGAGTTGAGACTCTCTTAAATTATTTAATTTAAATATATAAATTTGTTTTTAAAATTTTTATTTTAGGTTTAATTTCTTAAATTCACATGACATATTGATTTATTTTGATTTTCCACATCCTTTTATAGTGTCTGCCATATTTCTTGTTACTTAATTCAATTGCTCCGGCAATAGTTGGAAATAAATCTTTTGTAATTCTTGAAAAGAATAATCCGGCGTTGCATGGCGCACAGCCCAAACCAATTTGTACAATCCCCACATATATATCATTGATTAGCGTATCTGGTTATTTTATGGACACTTAATTGAGTTGCTGCAGCGCACTTCCCACTGTTCGCTCTCCACGCCCCATCTGCCCCCACTCTCCCCCTACCGCAAAGACACTTCACTTGAAACTGGCGCTGAGTAATATTTATTGTATTTTGGGCCAAGTAAGAGACGCCCATAAAAAGCAACTTAAGTGGCATGCCACGCAGCTTAACATTGTATGTGGCATATCGTGTTTTCTCTCTCTCTCTCGCTTTCTGCTTCAATTTCTTATTTTATTTTTATTTGATGGCAACAAATTGCCAAAGTGGAATTTCTAGTTCATGATTTGGCCAGGCAGCGCAATTGCTGTCAAAGTTCAATGCAATGTTGCTCGACAGCCTATTTAAAAATAAAGATTTTGTTTAAATGAAAAGTCAAAAGCAGCCAGATTAATTGGATGCTTTGAAATGGGGGCTTAAATCAGACTAAGAGAGCGTAAGCGAAGTCTTACTGCTTATTTTTGAAGCACTTTGTCACTAAATCAACATCCATCTAGAGATCTAGCTTAGATCAGCATCATAAAAACTAAAAAACTAGGTATCTATACTTCAAGATGTTACAGCCATAGCTGAGACCAACCTCTATGTCATCTAGAACATGTATTCTATAAGTAATCTATATGCACAGGATTTCGGAGCCTCAACTCGATGAGATCTTCAAATATTTTCAGGGCAAACAATATTAGAACATTATCAGAGAAAAGCTTAAATTCGAGATGACTGTATAGCAGATCAGTGACTATTCATCTGGAAGCCAATATACTCCTCGAAAATCAGACAAACAGAGTATATCGAAGAGATATCAAAAGGCCAAATAGGGCGCATAAACACTTTCAAGTTTAGATGCAAATCGACAGCGACGCAAACGTAAACGCAAATCCCTTGGGTGGAAATCCAAAAACAAAATTGAACCCACAGCATAGAGTAGGGAAGAAAGCAGACGCGCTGAAGCTGTCGAGGAGGCATTTCCCGTTAGTGGTGCTGCCGCCATGCCACACCACAGCGCACCGTCAGTTGGTGCAACATTCGTGCGACGAACGTCAACAACTGTGACTGGAAAATGAATTATTTACGCCTTGGGCAGCTAAAAATACGCAGACAAGAAGTCGGAAAGTCAAAAAGTTGGGGAGACTCAGAGAGAGAAAGAGAGAGAGGGAGAGCGAGTGGAGACGAGTGGATATCGGCGCATAAGCATTATGAATATGTTCAGTATGTGGAGTATGTTTATGAAAGGGAATGCAAATGACAACTACAGGAACTTCAGGTTCGACATCCTGGCGGGGTCAATTGCAGGCAGCCGCGGCTTGTTAGCGCTCGTTCAAGCTAATTTTACTAGCTAATTTCTTACTCACACACATATACACATACATATGTATAAGTCTATGTGTATTCCTGTACCCCATTTGGAGTGGGTTGTCATTAGTTTTATGGCCCGTCAAAATACAATTCGAGATGGCGACGCAGTGCACCCAAAGTGACAATCGTCGCTGCAGTTTTATGAGGAGCGCGTGTTGCCAGCGCATTTACATAAAATTTCATAAGTGTATCTGAATCTTTGCATTAGTGTCTCTGGCCGATGCAACGCCAACATGTGCAGCTGCATTATTTTTTGTTTCTTTTCTTTTTTTTGTTGTTGTTGGGAAAGTTCTGCCACATTGTTTAGCTACTTTGGCCAGCTATATATTTGATGGCAATTAAAATTAGTGGCAGCCAAACAAACCACCGCTCTTTAAGTAGTCCGAATCGATTTGATAAGCCAAAATGCTCGGAGCTGCGGCTAGCTTGGACCGAGCGAGTTCGTTTTCTTGTAGGCGTTAGCTTCCCACGCCGATTTTCAACACTTTTCTGAGCGTTTGAATGCAGATGAAGTTGACTCTGGGTTCAGTCATTCGCATAATCTATTGATTCACAATTGAAAATTCAAGATTAATGCCTAATGCGAAGGTTTACTCTGTGGTTTCTTTTGAGGGGGCGTGAAGTGTTTCAAAATATACATATATCAAAATACATTTATTCAGCTTTATTCGCATCTGCTTAGCTATAAAGACGGTCTAAATATGTATATTAAAGTCTTTTTAAGCTTTCGTCAAAAATTGTTTAAATTATTGATTTATATTTATGGCTTAGGTATTTTATATGAATAAATAAATACCTAAATATTTTTTCTTTTTTTTTTTCAATATTATTTTTAATTTACTTTATATTTCTTTGAAAATGGAAAGTCTGTAGAATGGTTTTTAGAGTCCATTTTTTTTTTTAGTTTTTATACAAATAAAAAAAATATATATATTTTTTTTATCAAAATTGATTATTAGTTTATATATTTGATCAGTTTTTATTGATTAAGAATTTGAAAATATATTTTTATTAAATTTAAATTTAATTTTTAAAATTGTATATAAACATTTATATTTGTTTTTATTTATATTTTAGTATTTAATAATTTAAAATATATTTTTAAATTTTTATTTATACATATATATAAATATATGTATATATACATATATATTTTTGTATATAGATATATTTCTTGTTTAACACTCATTAACGCGCTCATTTCCGTTATACAAAATATTTTTATTCCGATTCCACATCTGTTATTTATACATATGTATTTACATATATGTATCCATATTTCTTGACAGTCCCTTAGTACCACAAAGAGCATTCATATTCACGGTCAATTTGCATTGGTTGTTCAGAACTTCATGTGTATAGCTGTGTGTGTGTGTGTGTGAGTGTGAGGGCATGTTGTGCACATCTCAACACATTCAGTTGCATTTTCTCAAATGCAACAACAAACGCTTCCATTCAGTATTTCTTTTTATCCAGAATTCTCGATAAAAACGACAAAAAGCGCCGACAGAAGCGAACCAAACCGAACGAAAAAGACAGAAAATAAATAACTTAAAAATAAATTAAATTTTTTAACTGTGCGGTGAATGGGCTCTGCGCGCTTTTCCACTTACTGAACAGGCACACACTAACGCACACACACACACACACACACATATACACATAGGGAGATTCGTTCAGACGCGCACACTCACATTCGGTGTGCGCAGAGTTTTTCCGCGACGTTTGCCGCCACCCGCAACAACAGCAACGAAAATTCGAATTCGTTCGATAAGCCAAAGGCCGCCCAGGCAAATGAAAAGCCAACGCGCAGCGCGAACAACCGAAAACAACCAACAACCGAACGAACAACAACCCAAAACAACCAAACGGCCCGACGTTTACTCACAGACTAACTGACTGACTGGCACCCAAAACCGAATCGCGCCGAACTCGAAAAGAAAATTCCGCACGCAGTGCGCAATGCGCAGTGAGACAGACCCCGAAACACCGAAACATCGAAAGACCAAACGACCGAAGAACGAACACCGAAAGACCCCGACAGGCCACGGCGCACCCGCGAGTCACTTTTACGCGGTTCACTCAGCTCCCTCGAGCCAGCGATCTCGGGGCGAAGGCGACCACCAGTCCAATAAGCATGATTGTATCTAGATATACGAAAACAGTGATGAGCTCTATTTTCAAGTGTTGCAGAGTATTTTAATTTTGAGCAGATCATAAAGAGAGACATAAGTGAAGTGTAGAGTGATATATTGTATATGTTATATATACCGTAAGGTATCGAATATGTTAAGATATAATATGATATAACATTTTAAAGGATAATATAGGATATTGGAGTGTATATTGATTCAATTATAGTATAGTACCGTACATTATAGGGTATATATTATATAGTAGATTTAATGTTGTATTTAATAGTGAACAAAATCATATATAATGGCATTGCTTGAGGAAAGCTGTTAGTAGGTTTAGAATATCATAAGCTATAATAATTTTATAAATACATTTATTGCTTAATATATTGTAATATTTTGTAGTTAACAAATTCAAACATAAATATTTATTAATATTATGAATATATCTACATATAAGGATAGCCTTAAATGGATAATTTATTATTGGAATTTATTAGTTTCGAATTGGAATTGTCAAATTATCTAACTTGATCTACTTGATCTCTAATCCACATTCGTGGGATCGCTATACAGATTTTGTCTCAATAATATTATTCTTAATCATCGCAAAAAGCAATTCCATATGCTCAAAGTATACTCTAAATTGAGGAATTCAGGAGAAGCTTTGATTAAGGACATGATTTACTATTTACAATAGTATAAGCACCCTTCCTTATTTCTTCCCAAAGAATGATATTTAATAATAATAAATTCACATTGGAATATTCCAACAATGTTGCGCTGCCTGCGCATCTCTGGCGCTGATGAGCGACCGAGTTCACTGTAGTACGTACTCTGTACTTGTGCGCTGTGGAACATGATGATCATCTAGAGATGTTGTCGCTGCTCCCTTTGCAATCTTTGTTGGGTGGCAGCGAGCACGCGAAAAAAGCAAAAACAACAAAAACAAAATAAGCTCGCGCGATTGAGCAATTGCGAGCGCCAAGAGGCTGAGGACTTGAAATTTTTCAATTTGTTTGCCTCAGTCGCCAATGCTGCCGCCGCTTGTTGCAGTTGCTGCTGCTGCTGTTGCTGTTGCTGTTGCTGTTGCTGTTGCTGCTGCTGTTGCTGTTGCTGATGATCATCGAGTTTGTGGGGCGAGCTGCGAGTGAGGCACACATGTGGATGCAATTTGGTGGCTGTGGCCATTGCCACATGTTGTTTGCCTATGCGACGTCGTCAACTCCTTAGCCAATGAGTGTGTGTGTTGTTGTTGTTGTTGCTGGTTGTTGATGAGTGATAAAAATCGCCCAGAAATTTTTTTAGCAGCCTATTAAGTTACATAAGTCACAGGGGCGCATCGTGTGAAATATCCTTTTGGCGTGTTAATGAACCCTTTGACACCAACGAGCAGCCAGAGCCGTACCCACCATTCATGCCACAGCGTGCCACATGCAGCAACGAAACATGCCACTGACAACACATGCCACATAAATCAGTGTGGCCAACGGCATTCGCTACGGCTCAGCTCAGCTCATTAATAAATTACGAGGCAACGCGGAAAATCAAAAATTTACCTATGAAAAAGTGGAGCATAGAAAGATAGTTGAATGCGACGCCCACCAGCTGCATATGTATGTGTGTGTGCGTGTGTGAGTGTGTGTGTGTGTTTGTTTGTGTTCGATATCGGTTACACGCCCCCCCTTCCAGCCAAGCCTGCTCATCTCAGCAACCCTTGGAGGTTATATTTCGGGGTGTGATAAGGCGAACGACTCGCAGGCACGCACAATTTAGAGCGGATCCAGCAGGAGCCGCGGCAGGAGTGGGAGTAGTATCGAGCTGCACCCAGAGGGGCAACCACTTGAGTGCTATGCATACACATATGTATATGCTTATGTATATGTATAGATATAGATATTGTACGTCAGGCATATCGAATATGCATGTATCTGGGTTAGGCCACACAGCTGTGCGCCCTGCGGCCTTATGTGTGGCATGTAAAAATATAAGCACATAAAACTGCACTTTTCCTAATTGCGCCAGGGAGAACCAGAAGCACCAATGGAGAGAGCAGGAAAGCGGGAGGGAGGGAGAGAGAGAGAGAGAGAGAAAGTCAGTTCGTCAAATATTCAAAAAACCAAATCGGCGATAAAGACACATGCATATAGTTCAAGTCAAATACATATACATATGTATATTCATGTTTGGGGAAAGATCTAGCAAATGCACACGTGCGCCGCTAATTGCAGTCGCAGCAGAGTTGTCGAACTAAGCGTTGAGCTGGGTTGCCATGCTCAATTATGAGTGCTGAAAATATTAACATGATTTTATAAATTTAGAGTGGGAAATCTGTGCAGGCGAATCCAAGCGGGGTCGATGGCAGCTGCAAAGGTTGAGAGAGAAAGTTCTCTGGGTACTATAGTCTGAGAAGTTGAACCTTGTATGTTGTATAAATCTAAAACAGAGCATATTATATTATAAAACATATTTCAAAGTATTTCTTCATTTCCAATTGAAAATACAAAAGATTGGCAGCCCTGTTGGATATCTAGAAAGGAAATGATAAGTACAGCAACACTTACCTACGCGAAGGGTGCATCCTTTTACGCATCAACAGTTTTTATAGTTGTTTGGCCTATCACTTGGTTTATACGCTCGAAATTTCTTTGGAAATGTTGGGAGCGAGCAGAGAGGAGGGGGCGTTACTCTGCCACGCAGTGAATCACTTTTAGGGCGTGTAACCAAAGTGCATCTGTGTGCATGTGTGTGTGTGTGTGTGTGTGCCTCACATTGTAATTTATGCATTCGTGTAGGTAATGAACTTGGAATTTATACGCAAATACCATGTAATTTGCTCATTAACAAATTGTTATAGTTTAGGCTTAGTACATGCATTTTGGGGCTCATTAGCTGGGCTGACCTTACCTTTTCGAGTGTTGCTGAGCACTTGAACTGAAACAGATTGTACTGACTACTCATGTCCTTTGCACGCCGTTCTCGAACCACTTCAATTTCCCACCCCTGTTCCAGCGCGTTTGGAAGGCGTCTCATGTGTCCCATTATAACTCAATTTTCCATTTTCAATTGCGTATAATTTTATTTTTGACATATTAAATTAATATTGACACATTGACAGCTGCTGGTTCGTCAAATTTGCCGACAGCCTGCCAAAACAAACTCCCACCCGGCCCGCTCTAACAGTCCATTACGAAAACTATCAACGACCATGTCCGAGTCTCAGTCTCTGTCGCTGTCTTTGTCTCTGTCTCTCTCGGCGTCTCAGTTTTGACGAGCGGCTGTCGCTGTCGACCACCCGCTGACAATGTTCTGTGCTGCGATCAA
>NW_022045898.1:240272-252490 GCF_001654015.2 Drosophila navojoa
TCATAAGTTGAATTTTAATTGGTATTTCAGATGCAGCTGCAGTCGAGATCTTTGCTCTGTTTCGTAGTGCTCGCCATATGTGGACTCTACTCGGATGCCTATCGTATACTGTTTATGGGTCCGTTCCCAGCGCCCAGTCACTGGATGTGGCTGGAGCACTTTCAACGGGATCTCTTGAAGCGAGGACATCACGTGACCAGCCTCAACAATCATCCCACAAAGACACCACATGAGAATCTCACTGAGATCATACTCAATCCCATCTTTGATATACCCAAGCACTGTGAGTATTTAATAAACATGGATTTTTCAATATATGTATATATATTATATAAATTATTCTTGCAGTTCCCAAGGAGAATCTGTTCACCATGCGCTATGCCAGCGATTTTCAGAATCTGCAAATGTATTGGAAAATAGGTCAATTGACCACGGAACACGCTTTGCAGGACCCGCAAGTGAAGCGACTGATCGAGAGCCAGGACGAGCATTACGACCTGGTCATACTGGAGCAATACTTTCACGAGGCCTTCCTGATGTTTGGCCACAAGTTCAAGTGTCCCGTGGTCACAATCGGCACCATGGGCTATGCGGACAACATGGACCATGCCATGGGCATACTGACGCCCTGGTCGTTTATCCCCCATCTACTGCTGTCGCACACGGACAAGATGAGTTTCAGCCAACGCGCATACAATTCGTATCTGTCCCTATATGATGTCGTCGTTAGGCGTTGGTACTACATGCCACGCATGCAGCGTATAGCCGAGAAGTACTTCGGGTCGGTCACCAAAGGTGGGTGGGATGAAATCCTAGTCCTGGTTTGCAGTTGCTAAATATTATTCATACTTTTTAGGTGACTTTCCCAATGTGCTAGACTTGGAGCGAAACATTTCTCTGATGCTGATCAACAGCCATCGCAGCGTCGATCTGCCACGCCCCAGCATGCCAGGGCTGATAAATGTGGGCGGTGCACATATACAGCCCGTCCAGAAGCTGCCAGAGGATATACAGAGATTTATGGATAATGCCACGCACGGAGTGGTATACTTCAGCTTGGGCTCGTATATGAAGAGCACGGATATGCCACCGGAGAAGACGGCGCAGTTCCTCCAAGCCTTCGGCAGACTGAAGCAGCAGGTGCTGTGGAAGTATGAGAATGCCTCGATTGGCCAATTACCGGCAAATGTGATGATAAGGAAGTGGATGCCACAGAACGACATTCTGGCACATCCGAATCTCAAGCTGTTCATCACGCACGGCGGCATCTTTGGCACCCAGGAGGGCATCTACTGGGGCGTGCCGATGCTGTGCATTCCCCTGTTCGGGGATCAGCACAGGAATACGATCAAGTCCGTGCGTGAAGGATATGCGCGTTCCATGAATTTCGCGCAGTTGAATGTCGAGGATCTGGTGAGCAACATCGAGGCGTTGATCTATGAGCCCGCTTACAAGCGTAGCGCCTTGGAGATCTCCAAGCGTTTCCGCGACAATCCGATACATCCTCTGGAGGAAGCCAGCTATTGGATAGAGTACATCATCAGGCATCGCGGAGCGCTTTTCCTGAAATCACAGGGTGCCCAAATGCCGCTCTATCAGTATCTGCTGCTCGATGTGATTGGCTGCGCTCTGCTCCTCCTGTGGCTGGCCGTGTGGCTTCCCTGGCGCATGCTGCGCAAGGTCTACAATTGGTGGGCGCTGTCAGCGGCGACAGCGCAAAAGCGGGAAACTAAGAAACGTCTGTGAAATCTTTAAGAGTACATTTACATTGAAACATAATATCACAAATTATAAGACTGTGATAATAAGAGGCAAATATAAGCAAATGCAAAAAAGCTTCCAAAGAGCTTGACTGATATGACTTTTATAAGAGATACATAAGTCAATTGATGCGCTCAGTATAAGAGCCACGCGAGTCAGCGCTCCTTTCGAGTCATTCTCTTTGTCTTCACATTCGTAGCGTTTATTGCTGCCTTAAGCAGGTTATAAGACTGAGCTTTAGCTCAGTGTGTGGATAGCCGCGGAGAGCGCAAGTCCAAATTCGTTTGAGCGCAAGTTTTTATCGAAATTGTGAACCCAAAGTGTTGCCTACTTTTAGGCAGCGCCAAGAGAAATTGATGAACTAATCTAATAAAAAATGTAGCATACTTTTATGCAGCAGATAATACAAATATATTTATATCACAATTATAATCCATATAATACACCCACACAACTGATAGTGATTATATTAAAAGTGATTTGAAAGAAAATGTACTCAAGTTTTTAAATGGAATTTTATTAACATAACGATCGTCTACTGTACTTGTGCATTTTAATATGGTTCTCACTTACACGCACACACCCTCACACACAAAGACACACAGTTGCCGGCAGCAGTTAAAGGTAAGTGGCATAGCTGTTGCCCAGCATTATCTATATATACAATTTTATTTTTCTATTTCTATGAATAATTTATGTCCCAATTAATTAAATCGAAATAGGCAAATGGAAAAACTTAACAAAAATAAATCAAAAAAAAAAAAATCACATGGCATATATTGTGCGCGCTGTCTTTTAGTTATTTTTTGTTGTTGTTTATTTTTCAAATTGTGTTCTCTGTTGCTGGCAGAAATCACGAACTAACAGACAACTCCAGCCTCGATGCTCATAAAACGCCCTCGCACTGCACGTTCTTTTTTCAGCTTTTTTGCCAATTCAAGTCTGTAGCTCATTGTCACACATGGAGCACATGGAAGCTGCTTAGCTATGCTGCAAATGAAATATGCTAATCAAGGGCTATATAGGTGCATGGGAGAGAAACTATGGAAGCATACATATATAATATATTATTAATATTTTTAATTATCAGCAATAATTCTTCTTTAATATATATTTATTGTATGATAATTTATTTTTAATCTTTAGTCTATTTCGTACTTTGATTATCCAAAATTAGGTCAAATGAAGTCTAATTAATTGTTAAGTCTTATTAAACTCTACTCATGTAGAATATAACTTTCAATTATTATTATTTTAAGTTTAGATTTTTATTGAGATGTCCTAACTGTAGTTTGCATTCAGTTGAGACATTTTCTATTGGCCGTATTGAAATGATTTCATTATCTTGAAGTTAATTGCCACCATCTTTTAGTTTGTCATTATCATCGATTCCGAACTCCACACACAACTCAATTTCATTTTGTTATCGTATGATTTCATCATCGAACTTGTTTGCTTCCCTCAAAATAATAAATCTGAGCTCAAGTCCTTGAAAGCGTATTTTTTAAGTTTTTCTCTTTTCCATATACTTAATAATATAATAAATATATATATATATATATATATTTATTTATTTTTTATATATCTATAATATATAAATTTATTCATTTACCTTTATCATTAGCCACATGAACCTCTCTGAGTAACAGTCGCTGCTTGATACGAGACTTTCTCTGCATTAACTTTTGTTTTTCTTGTTATTTGCCCTTTTTTGTGGCAATTTATCCATCAATCATTTCTTAAGAAATTAAACTTTTCTGTAGATATACTATATTGCTTCTTAAGCATTTCAACAGCTAATCAAATGAGACAGCTCTCATATAATCGATTCTACTGGCTACTGTGTGGATGCCCATCCGCCCTCTTCCTCTTTCTCCATTCACAATATAAAAATTCGCTTTGGTGTTGCGTTTATGTCATATGGATCTCATTTACTTTCACTGCGATCACCTTGTGAAGGTTCAAGTGCGACTCCATTGTTGTCGGTGTTGTTGCTGCCGTTGTTATTGTGAGATAGAGGTATGTCTGGGTGCCCTTACCGGTTCAGCAGAGTGACCGAATGAAAGAGACTGCTCGCATAAGCTTTGTCGCATCTTCGGCGTTATCTGTATTGTATTGCTTAAATGGCTGTTATGTTGTCCGATTATAAATCGGGCGCTGAATTAAATATACGTATAGCTGATCTCCCGCTGCGGAACGAGAGCATGCGAATAATATATTTAATTTGACATCGTAACTCAAAACAGCGCCAAACTTGAAAAGCGAATATTCAATATTCAACACTTGACTGATTTTTCGTATGCAAACCTTTTGTTATCTTCGACTCGAATTTGTTTGTTTTTTTTTTTCTGCCTTTTTTTTTACTTTGCTAACGGTAATTTATAAGTTATGTACGCGGGTCTGTGTGTGCCTGTGCTTCAAATATAATTTAAATGATATTTGAATGTTTACGTAATGAACAGAAACCGGACCTACACCGGATCACACAACGTGGCACAAACGTAGTTCCGAGAGCGCATGAATGATGGTATCTGTGCCTAGCACGCGAATGCTTGAGCCTACAACATTTTGATTCTTGATGGGCCACTTTACAGCTGTGAAGTGTGTTGCCAACGAAAATGCTGAAAATAGATCGCTTTCATTTAACACTACTTGAAATACCCTGTAAAGGGCTGTTCAATGGCTTACAGATTATTTCACCTTGATATTGCTTCAATTTAGGAATCAACAAGTTTTTTAATTTGGTTAGAGCTTGGGGGCTGGGCATAGGCATGCTGTAAGGTAAATGCAAAGAGATAGAGAGAAAGAAAGAGAGAGAGAGACTTACATGCTTAGAATTCATTCATTCAGACTCTATATAAGGAATACGATATAGTATGAGTTACCTTATATGGGAGTAGAGATAGAGTAATATAATTTAAGCAATATTTATTACAAATATAAGCATAAAATAGACTTTTTCACTTTTGTTTGAAGCATGGCGACCAGGGTATTCTAGGGAGTGCTCGACTAGGTTATACCCTGAGTTGATTTCCTTTGCTTGTTTAATAAAAACCTTACACAACGAATAAATACAGATTCACGCTTAACATATACATAGAATTACCTAGATCCACTTAGCTCAGCAGTCTGACTATAATATAAGCTATATATGTGAGCTCCCTTAGTCAGTTACATACACAATCACAAAACCCATATACCCGGCTCGCTCATTCTCAATGTGCTCAGGTTATAAAAAAAGAATCAACATCAAGTTCAAATTATATAAACTCTTAGCGCCAGCCCCGAAACCGGGTAGACTATTCTGCGCAAATTTACATAAAAGTCATCGTCATAAAAAAAAAGCTTTGAGTGCTGTCTATAAATATTGAAGTTGGCGAACGAAATCGAAATTTTGAGATTTCGAGATAGATTTGGTAATACGATTGGTGAGAGCTCTAAGCCCAAAGACAGACACTCTACATCCGCTTTGATAATTAGCAAGTGCTTCAGTTAATTTGCGACATTTCAGTGCATGCAAAATATTTACTCTGAAAGATCGTTTGGTAATAGAACATACATAAGTTGTTTGACAAATGCCAACGAGTTGCCAGTTGGTCAAATACCAAAAACAATGACAAAAGGTAAACAAGCGGCCTCTGCTTATTATTATTTTAAAAGTAAAAAAAAAGTCATCGTAAAAAACAATAAAAATGTAACTTTTCTGCGAGAGCACGTGATGTAATGTCAGAGCTGAACGTTGGATTGTGTTTGAACACTTGAATCAATGAAACTGATAATGCGGGATATATGGGTTTCGTAACCAGGCTGAAGGAGATGTGGCAGGTACCATCAATTATCATTCCATTCTCTCCCTTCCGTATGAATCGGCAATAAAAGTTAGTTAACTTACTCTACTTAAAAATATATTTGCGTGTGCCATAAATAGTTCTATGACTTAAACCATTTTAATAATTTAATAAATAAATTGTCTATTTTATTAAACAATTTTTTTTGTCATAAAAATATTACTTTTATAACTTAAATTATTTACATATTTTGAAAATCCATTTTCAGCCATAAATATATTACTTCCATTACTTAAACCATTTCCATATTTTAAATACAAATTTTATTATTTTTTTTCGACTCCTTTATTAATTTGTTTGCCATAAATATTTTATTGCCATAGTTTAAACTATTTCCATATTTTAGATTCAAATTTTTTATTTGTTTTCTTATTACTTAATAAATTTTTAGCCATAGATATATTACTTCCATAACTTAAACCATTTCCATATATTAAATACAAACATTTTTTTTTTTTATTTTTGAAGCAATTTGGATATGTTTAAGTTCACAGCTTAAAACTAAAAAAAAAATCCAAAATAGGAAAAACGTAAAACTCCAGCGAAAACAAAAACAAAATGAAGATGTGCTGCGAGAGCACGTGATGCGCTGTCACAGCTCATGGTTGGTTTTTTTCCTTTTTGATAATTTTATTATTTATTTTTTTATGCTTAAGTTTGTGTGTGTGTGTGTGTGTGTGGCTGGCTGTCTGTAAAGTCTGTGCAGCTTTAGTAATTAGGCGAGCAGCTGAAATGCTCATTTAAATGTAATTTGAAATCAGTTTTTATTTGGTTTCTTTCGTTGTAGTTTTTAGCTTTTTGGTTGTTTTTGGTCAGCTGAGGTGACAAATTAAGGCCCCGACAAGGTCATGTGAGGGGCGTCCATTAGCCATGAAGCTGGCACCTCTACACACTCTGCGTGTGCATATCGTTTCATTTTCAGCCTTTGAACTCGCATCTCTGGCTCTCTATGGGTCTCTATCTCTCTCTTTCTCTTTCTGTTGCTCTTTCTTTCTCTCTCTGTCTGTCTGTTTTTTCCCTCTCTGTTTCTTTATTTGTTGTTTGATTGGAAAGTTGTTGTTTTGTGCACATTGTTGAGCATTGCGAGCACCCTTTGATAAACAAATGATGCAAAACATAATTTGAACATAATGTCAGCGCCATTATGCAAATCATCGTAAATACATTGACCTGCATTGATGGCAATATTTGTATTTGCTTGTGTCTACCAACAATCAAAATAACAGATTAAAGAAGTTGTTTGCCAAATTGTATTTTGGTTTTCAAAATGTTCAAATATTTGTTAGCCTGGAAGGCGCAAACATGTGCCTCAGTTTAGTGCAACTAACTAACTCTGACCCGATTCGATTCAAAGCGGATGTGAAGCCATATCTGAATCCTTGAGATATTGTTGCTGATTGACAAATCAATAGCGAGCAGTGTCAGTCTGTGCGTTATTCATATGATTAGATGGAAAGATAGGCATCTTATATATGCATATAAAGTCAGACGTCTTGCAATAAAATCATATGGATGAACCTCACGATCTGGAAACCTATCAAAAAGTTAAACAAACCCGTTCTACATGTGTTCCAGGCTTTTATCAAATAACTTGTTCTTTCACTTGCCAAAAATCATCAAAAAATGCCCTCAAGCATCTCTCTCTTGTTCATAGTAGGGACACCAGATTTGAAATATATAAACATTGTATGATTTTGTAAACATGTATAAAATTCTCTTGTTACTTATTTATGAATAATGTCAATATTAATTCTTTGATAATTTGATATAAATTTTATTCTATCCAATATTTGTTTTTAATATTGTATATTTATTTCATTTTGTTTTAATGACAACTTGTATGTTCACGCACACAAATTATATTGCTTATGCCATATGCCAGAATTTATACTCCAAAGTAAAAGCTATATCTTCAGAGATTAAGACACAAAAAGAAATATTATTAAGGAACTGGTATATACTATTTGACTTACTAAACCAAGCATAAATATTTTCCTGATTCGAACTGTGCCAAGGTTCCTTGACAAACTCTTAAGCTCATATTCAATCCATTATGTTTGACATATTAAAAATACATTTAGATCCATCTATGCTTATATGGAAATTATAAACTCAGCTGAATATCAAAACAAATTCTTGAATAGCAAGTTTTGTGCACTTTTCAGGAAAAAAACTCGATTAATATTATGAATATGAGTTGTCTGAGCAGCTATAACAGAATATATTAATATATGAATACATATCTCTATATAGATTCGTCGATGACTGACAAGATATTACTGAGAAGAGATTCTTGCGATATTATTCATAGTGGGGGAATAACGAACTGTTAGATCTAGAATCGAGGCGAAGTTTGAATACGACTGCAGTGGATGCTGAAAAGTTCACCAATACATTGGGCTCTAAGTGAATTTAGCTGATTTTAATTAGCCAAGCCTGCGATTACTTCGATGACAATTGTCAAATTTTAATTAATTTTATGATCACCGCTTGTCACCTGTCGTCCATGTTTGTTTTAGAGCTTAGCATTCCGATGCTAAGTAAACTGTTTGAGCTGGCCATTAGCAATGTCTATGGCCTCACTCGCAGACACTGGGGATGCCCGGCTGTTGAGATGACTATGGAGATCTATTTGATTTCTAATGCATGGCAACGCCCACCAAATGAGTTTGGTTGCCTAACTGGCAAGCGAGCGAGACCTTTGCGCAGCTTACATCACATAGCAGGAGTCGTTACCAGCTCGAGCGAAGAGCCAGGTCCAAACAGCCTGCTCAGAGACCCAGCTGTGGCACATAACTTGTTTGATGCGATGCTTCGACAGCAATAAATATTTGCCTCTTCACTCAGGTTTTTGTGGCTCTTGTTGTTGTTTCTTGTGCAAATTACAAAAATAATAATAATAAACGACACAAAGCGCGTGACTCCTTTCACAAGCCCAAAAAGTGCACACAAAAGGTGTTAAAAAATACATCTGTATACATGGATAAACGTATACAGGCACATATTGTGTATATACATGTATACACAATTACATAGACATGTTTGTATATAGCCAAAATTTGTCTGACCGCAAAAAATAAATCGAGAGAGCAAAACAAAAGCCTGGCCCCCATCTGACTTTATAAATTGGCCTGATTTTGCTTTCGTTTGGGTCCCCATGCTGTGTTGACGAGTGTTCGGCGCATCATTTTTACTTTCTCCATAGCACAGCACACACTCACACTCACACACACACGCACTCAGTTGCTTGGGGCGCCTTTGCGCTGGTGTGCGTGAGAGCTATAGCTGTGCCGGCGGCAGCAAAAGCTCACTTCTCTCACGCTCTCGCTCTCGCTCTCTCTGCACCTCTCTCGATCTCTCCCTCTCGCTGTTTGGTGTGTGCTTTGTCTGCGCTGTTTGCTCTACCGGTTTCATGTGCAAGCTTCTGCCCGTATATCCGTTTTGGCTCGTGTGCTTTGCCTTTTAAGCCCGACCACCAGCTCGGCCAGCTTTCAGATACGTTTTTGCTGTGCCAGCGTGCAAGTGTTGGCTCCAGCTGTACCATTCATCTGCCAAGCTATCGGTAACGGTTGTCGGTGTTTGCGCTGTATCGGTTTTCGCTTTTCGATTTTCGGTTTTCGGTTTTCCGTCTTGTCGGTGCTCGTTGGGCGAGCTAAGAGCTGTGTGCCGTACGCTTAATGCAAATCGCATTTACATCGATCCCAAAATAGGCTCGTCATCGCTTTGGTTCTATCAATGTTGTGCTCCGTATTGCCTGCGTTATGCTAATTACCGAAAGGATACAAATCGTTGCGTACATTATCGGTTACAATCTCTTTGGCAAGAAGACGTCTGACGTTTGTTGAAACAATTCGGCTATCACAAAATTAATTCCTCAGCGCACAAAGTGTTAATTCAAAACAAAACGAGAATACCAATTCCAATTCCAATTCCAACTGCAATTCCAATCACAATCAAAGCAAACATATATCACGCATCATATTTATTGTTTATCAATTTGCAAAACGTGCCAAATATAATTTAATAATTCTAATCTATTTATTCTCATTAACAAAGAGCTAATTAGTTTAACTATAAATTATTAAGTCGTAATCTTAAATACAAACAAAAAGCCAACGCTACAAAGAAAGAGAGAGAGAGAGTGAAGGAGAAAGAAAGAGCGAGAGCAAGAGTTTGCTTCAAAATGAATAAGCAACAAATGCTATTTAGTTTATTTTTATGGTGAGTTTACAAATTGTTTATAAGGAATTTCTTTTATCACCCATTGTTCAAACGGAATTTATGATATAAGAGCAGCGGTAAATTAACTGACATGACTTACATAATAGCTATTGAAGACATTTTGTGTGCAGAAAGTAAAAGTAAAATTCTGAAATAAAAAAGTGAAAAATAATATATATATATATAACCATTTTTTAGCAATGGTAATTAGCACAAATTAATTCTGTTTGACTTTGCATCTATACTCATAGAATTGCTAGCGAATGCATGAATAATGCATGCATTATCAGCTCATCTCCAATGATTCAAGCCGCATGATAAATCTGCTTAAAAATAACTTGAAACTATTTCTATTTGTCTATTTATATTCTCAATTAGAATCGATCGATTCCCGCCTTTTTCTCTGTGTAATCTGAAAGTCCTTCAGTGCGGCTTGAAATTCTTGGCTCACCTTCGACTGCAGCAATTTTGTATTTAGTTTTGAACACGCCCACAAATTCAATCGCAGTTTTGGCCTGGCCTTGCTGTTGCCAAGTTCGTTGTCTAAGTCTTTCGTTTCTAGCCCACGCAAATGCTCCAGTTAAGCATGCAATATTTTCAAACTATTCACGAAATATATATAATATATTTATAAATTTTATGGCTCATCTGAGCGCCGGCTAAGCCTTGACAAAGTCAATAAACAAAAGTCAAGCAACAGCAGCCGCAGCAGCAGCAAAAAAGTTTGTTGTTGTTTTTTTTTTTTTTTCTTTTTTGGGCTGTAAAGCACTCGAGAAAACTTTTAGCAAGAATTCTACAACAACGCGTCGTCGTCGCAATAAGTGACTTAAGTGTGTCAACTAGACAATGTCAGTGGCTCGGCTGCGATGCCAACGCCGGCGTCGACGCTGACGCAAGCAGCACAAGCTGTGCTTAATTTGCCAGCGTTTACAAGTTGCTTGGCTGCATTCTGAGTGCCGCCGGATGACTAAGCCAAAGAAGTTACAGGCATTCAGCCGGCCAAGGCTGCTGTTACCCCTCCCCATAATATCGTGCAGATCGAGCATGAATATATATTTATATGTGTGTGTGTGTGTTTGCACCTGCATATATCACAGCTCGATAATACAGTTGCGTAATGGCCATGCAAATTGTGCTGCGATTTGCATAGATTGAACTTTGATTAACAACAGATCGCGAACAGGAGAAGAAATAACTTTCGAATGGGCTGGCAGCTGCGTGTGAATTGGTTTTGGTTGGCCCAAAAGAGCCGTTAATGAAATTTAGGCCGAAGATCTATCTATAAATTAGCTGCACTCTCTCGCGCAAATTATGTAAACCATGGCAACCAAATTATGTCAATGCGGTTTCTGTTTTGTTAACATTAACACACACACAACAAAAAGAAAACCAAAGTGAGACAAACAGAAACAACAACAACTAGTCAAGTCATGATTAGGTAATCGTTCCAAAAAAACTACCTGGCACGACACAGAAACATCAAAAAGCACTAGTACAACAACAACAACAACAACGATAACAATGTCCAACCACAGCAGCAGCAGCAGCAACAACAACAACAACCTCTAAAAGGTCTTTCGTTGTGTTAAAAACTTTTTCTCTTTAGCGCTGGGCATCTTCGTCGAACGTCGAACGCGTGCAGAGCGAAATGAAAGTGAAACTTTGAATGCCTTTCAGACGCTCGAGAAATAAACTGAGGTTTCTGAACAAAGAAATATTTCAAAAATTCAAATTTAGTTCGATATTATGCGATCTTTTCCTATATGGCATATAATTAAATGTGTCGCGATTAGCATGCTCATGAATACTAAATAACAATACAAATAAAATAAATATATAAATATATAGATAAATAAATAAAAGTGTGCAGCAACAGATAGTTTCGAGAGGAATTTCAATAGCTCGCCATCTCAATGCAAATTCTAATATTTTGCATAATTATGCAAGCCGTCAAGGATGGTTGAAGAGCAGCGGAGAAGAGGCGGAGGGCCAGGCGCGCTGATAGGCGGCAAAGATCTACGATGCTTCCGTTGGCACGTCTTTCAAAGTCTCTGCAGACACGGCAGAAGCTAATGATTAATGATGTGCACTCCGGCACTTGTAGACAGCTCAGATTTCATGTTAGGCCAATGCCCACGACTCTTGAACGCACTCAAAATTGCCTAAGCAAAAATGTGCGTGTAAGGTCAGCCGTGCAGAGCTGAGGAATTTAACTCGAAGACAACATCTCAAGACTACTCAATGCTGAATGACATAAACTGTATAATTGTCGATTTAATTTTTGGTGTTCATAAGCCACACGAGAAACGGTGTCTTGAAATAGCTGTCTAATTAGCAATAAATTATTTATCATTGAGCTGATCTTAATTGTTTTCCAACATAAAATAT
>NW_022045898.1:261584-276084 GCF_001654015.2 Drosophila navojoa
GATGATTTCAGCGACCACAGAGAGCGAGAGAGAGGGACTGAGAGAGAGAAAGAGTAGAAAAAATGGCTCATAGCTGTGCTTCATACGGAATTGGGACCATTTCGGTTGAGCGCTCACAGCGCACTGTTTTTGTCATGCAGTATTTTCATTGCTCGAACCTCCAGCGACCGAGCCGAGCAAATACGAAGTATAGCGGTCGCTCAACTTAACAGTTTCGAGCTGTAGAAAAATTTGTTCTACATGTCTAGTCTATGTGTTCTCTGGTCAGTGATATCTGTTAACTTAACATACGCTTAAATGTTATTAACATAGCCCCAATAGTCTTTTTCTTATTGACAGCTATGTTATCGATGATCGATTAGTTCAGATATTTTATGTAATCACATTTGGTCACACCTTAAAATAAAATGGCGCGATTGCAGAAAAAGCTTTTTAAATCGGAGAAAAGTTTACATAAAAGTGCATTACTATTTAAACTACCATAAACCATGTAAACTAATTTTGTCTACTTGTTCCTCTCTTATAGGTGCCTATGCGCTCCCAGCTTTACGCTTCGCATACCGGAGGATCTTGAGAATAGCGCGGTCAACTCGCTACGCTCGGAACGTGCTCGCTCTGTGCAGCCTTGCGGTCAAGGTGAAGCCAGCGCGGCGGATGATTATGATGTCTGCCCGCCGAGTAAATATCGCCAGCCCACGGCAGAGTGCAACAATGTGTCGCACCGCAAGTGGGGTGCACGTGGCGATATCTTCCAGCGTCTGCTGCAGCCGGACTATGCCGATGGCGTCAGCCAACCACGCAGCTCGCGTGGCACCCACGCCCTGCCCGACGCTGAGCTGGTGATCGAGCAACTGCAGCGCCATGTGGAGAGTGAGCTGCGGCACGATCACATCACTGCCATGCTGCCCGCCTGGGGTCAGCTGCTGGCCAACGATCTGTACGAAGTAGGTCAGCTGCCCATCAGCGGTAAGTGCTGTCAGCGTGACGCCGTCATCAAGGATCCCAGCGAGCTGCAACAGTGCTTTGTACGTTCCGGTGCTGACTGCAAGGAATACAAGCGCTCCGCACCCGGCTATGATGCAGAGGCGTGTCAGAAGCGTAAGTAGATTAAATTAAGGGCAAGCTTTCCAGTGTGACAAATCGTGTTCTTGGCTCCTTTACAGATGTGCGTGAACAGATGAACATTGCTTCAGCTTATATAGATGGTTCCGGTCTGTATGGCTCCACCCGCCACGAATTCGACCAGTTGCGCACATACATCAGCGGTGGTGTTAAGGTTGAGTCTTGTCGCTATTGCCAAGTGTCTGGTGCCACGGGTGCCCTGCATCGTGCCTTGCTGCAGCAACACAACAACATTGGCGAACAATTGGCGCACATCAATTCCGATTGGTCTGAGGAGGATGTGTTTTTGGAAGCGAGGCGCATCATAACCGCCACCATACAGCACATTACCTACAATGAATTCTTGCCATTGGTGCTGGGTCAGGAGACCACAGCCAAGGAGGCTCTAAGGCTGACGGCAGAGAAGCATTCGTCTAACTATTCTAGCTCCATACGCGCCGGCATCTACAATGAGTTTGCCACTAGCGCCATGCCCGCCTTCTGGAGCATGTATCCACCAGAAATGCTCTCTCAGAAGAGTTCGGCCCATGAATTACTCTCGATTGCTGCGCTGCAGAAGTCTTTGGTGCCCAGTCAAACGAACGATGACGGCTGGTCCGAGCTGGCCCTGGCCGTGCACCGTGGCCGCGATCATGGCATTGCACCCTACATACAAGCCCTGGACATTTGCGCACGTCGCTTTGGCCATAACTCGGCTGCCAATGTAACCTTCGATAATCTGGCACAACTCACAAACATTCCAGAGGAGCATGTTACCAACTTGCGTGACATCTATCAGTGAGTTACCTACGAAAATAATCAGCAACTCGAGTGCCTAATCTGTCTGTTCACTCCTCTATAGAAACGCTGAAGACATTGATTTGCTTGTTGGCGCTCTGCTGGAGGATCCCGCTGTGGGGGCTCTGTTTGGACCCACTATTACCTGTCTGTTGACCACGCAGTTTGAGCTGCTGAAGCAAACCGATCGCTTCTGGTACGAGAACGAGATCCCACCCTCATCTTTCACTCTTGAGCAGCTAAAGAGCATTCGTCAGACTACGCTCTCCGGTCTGCTCTGCGGCTCTCATCAGGTCAATACAGCTCAATCGAGGGCTTTCATACGCGAGGATAACTATCTGTAAGTGCAGCTACAACTTCTTCAGCATGTGGTCTTACCAAACTCTCTCTTCAATCTTCCTTAGAAACTCTGTTTTGGATTGTGCTCAGCTGCCCAAATTTGATTTGCGCCCCTGGAAAGTAAATTCCGAGGAGGAGATTCACTTGGAGCACGTTGAAGTGGAGGCCGACACCAAGGAAGCCATCAATGAACTAAGTCCAGAACTGATTGAGGCGGCCGTCGAGCGCGCCAAGCAGGAACTGGAGGAACGCAAGCGTTTCGAATACGAAGTGTGGCGTGCACGTAAGGAGAACCCGCTAATTCCCATTATTTGATTACCTAATAACACACACTACTGTATTTTCCTTGCAGAGGGCGGCATTAGCGCTCGTTCACCCGACGGCACCGCTGCCTCCTTTAGCAAGGCCAATCTGGCTGCCCTAAGCCTGGCCAACTCCTCTCTCATCTTCGAACTGGCCTCCAATGAGATCGTCAAATCGCTGAACAGCATTACACGCCGCAAGCGTCAAATCTTCAATCCCAACCAGAATGCCTTCAATCGCAACGAACTCACTGATACCCTACAAACTGTGGACATTAGCGCTCTGATTGGTGGCAGTCAAACATCGTTGGACCATTGTCCGGAGCCAACGCAACAGTGTGATGCCAATACGCCATTCCGCACGCTCTCGGGACGTTGCAACAATTTGCGTAACCCCAACTGGGGCAAGTCATTGACTACCTTCTCCCGTCTGCTGCCCGCTCAATACGAGGATGGCATTTCGGCACCTAGAATCACAGGCGTATCGGGAGCTCCACTGCCCAATCCCCGTACCATATCTACAACCATTCATCCAGATATCTCGAACCTGCACACTCGCTACTCGCTGATGGTGATGCAGTTTGCGCAGTTCGTGGATCACGATTTGACTTTGACACCTATTCATAAGGGTTTCCATGAATCCATTCCCAGTTGCCGCTCTTGCAACTCTCGCCAGACCGTCCATCCGGAGTGCAATCCGTTCCCAGTGCCCGCTGGCGATTTCTTCTACCCCGAAGTGAATGTCACGAGCGGTGATCGTTTGTGCTTCCCCTCGATGAGATCGTTGCCCGGCCAGCAGTCGCTTGGACCTCGTGATCAAATCAATCAGAACACTCACTTCCTCGATGCTTCCATGGTGTACGGTGAGAACGCCTGTCTGGCCAATAAGCTGCGTGGCTTCTCCGGTCGTCTGAACAGCACAGTGCATCCCATCCGTGGCAAGGAACTGTTGCCCATGAGTGCCACCCATCCCGAGTGCAAGTCCCGCAACGGACTCTGCTTCATTGGAGGCGACGATCGCGCTTCTGAGCAGCCAGGCTTGACCTCTATTCATACTGCTTTCCTGCGCGAGCACAATCGTCTGGTCGAGGGTCTGCGCGGTGTGAACCCCCACTGGAATGGCGAGCAGCTGTACCATCATGCCCGTCGCATTGTCAGCGCCCAGGTGCAGCATACTGTTTTCAATGAATTCCTGCCCCGTATTCTCAGTTGGAACGCTGTGAATCTGTATGGCCTGAAACTGCTGCCACAGGGCTATTACAAGGACTACAACCCATCCTGCAGTCCCATTGTGTTTAATGAGTTTGCCTCCGCTGCCTTCCGTATTGGTCACTCACTGCTGCGTCCGCATATTCCACGGCTCAGCGTACAGCATCAACCCGTGGATCCACCACTGCTGCTGCGTGATGGCTTCTTCCGCATGGACGTCTTGCTGCAGCCAGGCATTATTGACGAGATTCTGCGTGGTCTGGTGGCAACACCTATGGAAACGCTTGATCAGTTCATCACAGGGGAGGTGACCAATCATCTGTTTGAAGATCGCAAGATACCCTTCTCCGGCATTGATCTGATTGCTCTGAACATACAGCGTGGTAAGTTGAAGACTCATTCATCCTACACTGGCCACCTCTAACAGTTTGCTTTAATCTCTTGCAGCTCGTGATCATGGCATTCCCTCGTACAACAACTATCGCGCTCTATGCAACTTGAAGCGAGCCACCACGTGGAACGATCTGAGCCGCGAAATACCCACCGAAGTCATTAATCGTTTCCAAAAGATCTATGCTAGTGTGGATGACATTGATCTATTCCCTGGTGCTATGACCGAACGTCCACTCCAAGGTGGCCTGGTCGGCCCAACGCTGGCCTGCATCATTGGCATTCAGTTCAGGCAGCTGCGTAAGTGCGATCGCTTCTGGTACGAGAATCAAAACCCCGAGGTCAAGTTCTCTGAGGCTCAGCTGGCTGAGTTGCGTAAAGTAACGCTCGCCAAGATTGTCTGTGAGAACCTGGAGATTCAGGGCGATATGCAGCGTGCCGCCTTTGACTTGCCCAGCAATTTCCTGTAAGTCCAATTCCAAACACACATCGGATAGTCCATGCTAATCTCTGTTTTGCCCACAGTAATCCTCGTGTGCCCTGCCAGTCCATGCCACAAATTGATTTGAATGCTTGGCGCGAGAATGTTCAAGGCTGCCAAATTGGCAACCGCAACGTGCGCGTGGGCGAGTCCGCCTTCCCATCACCCTGCACCAGCTGCGTCTGCTCCGCCGAAGGCGTAAGTTCTAAATACTAAATATAGCACTCTATATATACTAAATATCTCCCTCCCACTGTTCGATTACAGCCTCAGTGCGCGTCGCTGCGCATCACCGACTGCGGCCAACTGATTCGCCAGTGGCCCAAAGACGCCATTCTGCGGGACGAGGTGTGCAATTCGCAGTGCGGCATCTACTTGACCGGGCAACAGGCGAGCGGCTTCACTGCCCAGCAGCGTCAAGGCCACGCCCAGTCGCGAGTCACACGTTCACGCAATCAGAACCTATTCAAGTTCCCCGACTTGACGCCGTTCATTGCTGCCCTCTAGGGAGGGGGCAACACGAGAAAGCAGGCTTTCGTACACGTTTTGTAAATAACTTTTACGTTCTTTACATGATTAGTTACTTATTTTGTTCGCTTACCTGAAGACTTTTCAATGCAAATCTATACACCCTAAACAACTGTTCTATATACGACGGCAATATCTCGTACAAAAACTAGGAACACTATCAGAAACCAACAAATTGAAAATTCTTGTTTCGGCACCACCAAAATGCGTGATTCTACTGTTAGTTAAGCGACAACTAATTAATTAGCATTTTTATATGTATATGTATGTAATGTATTTTTTACCTAAACCCTATGAATGTCAATTATATGTACCTAATAAATAAATAAAATTAATTAAAACAAAATGCGATCTTTTGTTATTTAATTCTACTGGCGGGCGAAGCAGCTTAATTGCAAAAAATTTACGAATTAAATTCGAACTAAAAAGGTAAAGTGTAAACAGCTGTTTTAACAGGCGACCAGCATTTGCAGTAGCTGTGCACTCACACAATTTCAGTTCACAATATAATTTGCGCGCACGACGGCTGTGCAGCGACAGCGCAAATAATCACAATATGTATACAGTCAAAGTAACGGGCGAACAGCGCCCGCAGCGAGCTGACATGTTAAAAATAATGTACGGTGCAGCGGGACAGCGACGCGACGCGTCGCTAGACTGTTTGGGTAGCGAGCCCGAGATGCGCAGGTAGCAAATCGCAATATGTAAACAGACGAATTACCAGGCAAACAGAACGTAAAGGCAGCTACAGTACACACATGCATTGGTCGAGTGCGTTGTTGTTGCTCGCAAACGAATTCTGGTTGGGGAATCGCCGGCGAAAGCAACACGAAAGAATAAGCGAACAGAACGGACAGCAAGCGACGCGGCTACTTGAGCAAGCGAGAATGAACAGAAGCAGAAAGCATGTGTTGTCAAAATACTTATGCCGTTACTAATGCGTGCTCTCGCTCACACTGCAGGCTAATCTGGCGTTCGCTCGTTCCCTCTCCCATGGGAATGTGCACACATAAATGCAATTATCAAAATAAATATTTTGCATGTGTTTTTCTGTGTGCAGAGCAGAGCATAATTAAGCGCCGTTACATGAAGTTGAGAGCAAGAACTTACACTGGCGTCCATATCAATTGACATGCTTGATCACTTGTTTGCGATGAACGAACACTTTTTAATAGTTTAAATAATTGGTTTGCTTTATTTAGTTTTGCTCTTTGAACGTGGTTCCATTACAGCAAATATAATTTGTGTGTAGTTTAGATAAGATCTCTATAATGCCGACAATAAATAACAAAACTCACAAAGTACGATTAAATCTAAAGAGGGGTTTACTATGCATATACGTATGTATGTATGTATGTATGTGTGAAGTTATTTAAATGTGCGTTAGACACGAACCGTTAGACGTGCTCTTTGCTTAACGCTCTTTCAAAACCGGAAATGAACAAAACTTTAAAGTTATTCAACATTTGCCAGATCTGACATAGATACATACATATAGATATATAGGTGTATTTGTATATTATATATATTATTATCGCATATATTTAGTTAAATTACAATTATTTAAATTCGAATAGAGCGCACAGAGAAACAAAAATACATAGCGCTTAGTATTTGTATGTAGATTTATGTTTTAGGTTTTCTTTTGTATTAATTAATATTATCATTTTTAAACATGTTTAAGCTGTTGTGCTACTTGTGCTAACCACAGATAATTCAACTAACTGCCGCAGTGCATGTGACGAATAGGCATGCAAAATACAATACTTTTTCATGTGTTTTCGCTGCTCCCTTGCAAGCAGCTATTAACTAATATGCCTTTGCTTCTCCTACTATATTTTTTCGTATTTTTTTTTTTTGCATTTTTTTTTTTTTTGGTATATTTTGTGCTTAAGTGTCTAGAGAATTTGACTTCTTTGCTTTATAGGTTTTATACCTTTCTCTACAGATATATTTATGTAGATATACATATATAGATTAGCATTTTTTTGAGCTAAACTAAAATTGAAGTTTAACACACAGCATAGAGTGTCAATTATACATAAGCATGAGTTTAAATACTCGTATTTATAGTAATATATATATATATATATATACCGTATATAAAGTATATTTTATAGTTTATAGGAATCTTGCTAATTTAGTTTTTATGCTGTGCCACAATATTTGCCTATGCATATGGTATGTGTTCTTTTTCTATTACTTGTATGATTATTATGTTTATATACTGTTGATCAAATGGGTTACGATTCAAGTTTTCTTTTTTCATATTTACAAAAATGGACATGAGAAATGTGGCCTATGTACAATAAACATTTTCCAAATGACAGTCAAAAGTTATTGGCTTTTCATTATTTATTTATCCGCTGCCAAAGCGGTTTGCGCTTGGTTATGGGTCTCCGAATGTCGACGCGTCAGCAACTGTTGCTGATGCTGTTGTGGGTTGAAGTTAGTGTATGCCAGACTGTGGCCATTGCTGTATGGGAGTCCATCGAGATGTCCAAGTTTTCCCACAATTTTTGGTATTTTATCACTGTCCGTGCCGAGGCCAATTAGGCTGCCGATTCCGCCGCCAATGATTAGCTGTTGCTGATGACTCTGATGGAGCTGATGATGGTGGTTATGCTGATGCTGATGATGATGATGATGGTGTGAGTGGTGCTGATGATGCGATTGATGATTGTGTTGATGACTGATGGCCGGCGTGCTCTTGCATAGCGCCATGTCTTTTTTGCTGCTCTGACCACCGCCATTCAACTCCAGGGCTCCCTTCAGCGAGCTCGTCTTGCGCAGACAGACGTGCGTCTGATCGCAGCTCTTGCACCGCTGCTTGGCCGTCGCTGTGGCCGCCTTGCCCTGGCTGAGTGCATTCAGATTTTCGGCAACCAGCTGGGCCTGCAACGTCTTGGACGGCGAAACGGGCGTGCTATCCTCTTCTCCAGTGGGCGGCGGTGTCGAGAGGCGACTCGAGACCGTGGAGGAGCCGCTGGAGGATAGACAAACGCTGCTGCTGCTGCTGCGTGCATAGCCATTTTTTGTCAGGGCAGCATCCTCATCATCATCAGCATCATCTTCATCATCATTGTCGTCATCATGAACATCATCAACAATATCATCATCCACATCACTGGGCGGGTTGCTGCTGGGACGAGAAGCGATGGCAATGTTGTTAGTAGTTGCGTTGCTTTTAGCCACATTCAGCCCATTTACGCTTGCTTCAGCCAGAGCTGCATCCGCATCCGCATCCGCATTTGTATCTTCATCTGCATCTGCCATCTTCTCATCAGTCTGCTTGATGTCACCATTCGCTATCACAATTTGCTCCTCATCCTGTTGCTGCTGCTGCTGCTGCTGCTGTTGATCCTGACTAGTTTTCGTTTTCACACCTTCGGCCAAATCAATCCAATGGCCGCGATTATCACGCACGCCCTCAACGAGTGGCTCCAGCTTATCTGAGAGTTTGGCAAAGGCCTAGAGAATGAAGCGAAAACATTTTTCATAAGAACTCTCGATGCAGTGTTTGTATTTCTGTTTACCTCATAGATGGGCAGGCATATTGAATCAATAAAGTTCACCTGCATCATGGGCAGCTCATCCTCCTTCTCGCGATTCATGATATCCTGTTGAAGATTGCGAAAGGGATTATATATTAAAATATATTTCATCTTCAGCCTATATCGGCATGATTCTGTTTCGTTTCTTCTTAACCACTTACAATGGGCGTTATATTTAACTCCTGCTTCTCCATGTCGCCCTGTTCGAAGAACTCGGAGCTAACCAAATCGGCGACACGTTTCTCGATCTCCCACGGCTTTGTTATGGCCGACAAATCACAGACAGTCATGCTCATGGCACGCAGCAAGGCGCGCGGCTCCTCGGCAACCCAATAGCTCACTGGCTGCTGAACGCTCTCCAAGAAGGGTCCACGTTTTCTATTGAAACTTAAAAAGTCAATAAATATATAGGGAAAAGATGTTCAATGAAGTTACTTGAAGTAGACAGCTAGGTCTGTGGATAGAATTGCATCCTCCAGCACGCGTATTACTCGACAATAATCATCTGAGGATAGATTCGCTAGAATTTGATTGCCAGGACTATTCAAGATCATCAAGCACTGATCGAAGTGATGATGCTCCATCGTTGATGTGGAATAAAGCTGCGCCAGGGGCGATGAGGCTCTGTAACGGTTGAAAGGGGCGTTAGTTAGAAGCGATTTTGATTAATTATTCCATACGTACTTAATCTGGAAGGAGTTGTTAGTCCCCCGATGATCGAGATCGTGACACAGGCAGCCAATAATCAAAGCGAGGCATTCAATTTCACCAAAGATCTTCCACCATTGTGTGGTCTAAGTTGAGATAGATAAAGATATAACTATATACACGATTGAGTATCATTTCTTACACTCACTGTCAAAATGGCAAACATCATTTGAGCCACATTGAAGGCGTGCCGCCAATTGTGATAGGTTACATTGCGATAGTTCTTCTTGACGCTCAACAGCCAACGGCAGAGCACTTCGTAGTCGATATGAAAACGCTCCACAAAGTCGAGATCCAAAAACATGCGCAAACAGGCCTATAATGTAGATAGAGTAATTAGTAATTAGTAAAGCTGATCGATGTTGACTAGGAGGCTATATACGGCTTACCTTCAGCGTATCATCGTCCTCGAAGTGTATATCATCGAACTTGAAATCGTGCAGACGAAAATGTACCGCAGAGGGCACTCGTAGGCGCTATAAGGAATACAGAATTTAAATCATTAAATGGCAGCTCAATACCTATTGAAATATTGATCAACATTAAAACAAATAAGAGAAAGTTTGGAGAGGGCGAATATTTACAAAGAAAAGTATGGAGCAGAGCACAAATAACCTTGGAAAAGGTATTCAGCATTTCTGTTTCTTCTCAGAACTTAAAACGCAATCAAAATGAAATTCAAATGAATTTTCTGAATCTTAACAAGAATTTCAATAGCTTTTTAAGGGAAGTTTTCTTCTTGGAAAACTTTTGAAATCCTGTATTAAATGTGGATTTAAGGAAATCGTATGCAACATCCCAAATTACTCATTTTGTCCTATTCAGTTCACAAAGCCTTGACAGTTTAGCCATTTTATTCTTTGCGCTTTAGTTTTGAACACTTCTTTTAATATAATTTACATTTTTATCCCTTTTTTTTAATACGTTTTAACCCTAGCAGCCTTCACTTTTATTTATAGCCCGCGCCTGAGACAAACGGATGCTGAAATACGAACGGAAAAACACACGAAACCGTCTACCCAGCAGCTGTCAGGAAATGTTAATTGATGTCCGCACTAGCCACAGTACGAGCTCATGATACACTCCCACGCACACACACACACACACACACACACACACACACCGGAAATGGCAAAGGAGCAGCGGAAAAGGTTTTTTTTTTATAACTTTTTCTGTATGCTCCTTGCTTTATGGCATAATCGCCGGAGCTCTGAGTAAAAGCAGCTCAAAGAATGGCATAATTTTAATTAAAATTAATAACCCAGCATCAGCGCCGTCTGCCCGGACCGTTGACAAGGCGACAGGCGGTCATAATTTTAGCCAGCATAATTACTGCAAGTGTTGGGAGCTACATCGGCAACAGGCGAACGACAAGAGACGCCAACAGCACAAAGATAAACAGAGAGACAGATGCGAAAACTTGAAGCATCCCAAGTCCATGGGGTTAGCAATGGACCCTATGGTGGACGGGGGGGTGGGGGTACAGCTCAGTGAGTAGCGAGTGCTGAAGAAGGGACTAGTATAGCAAATGCTCTTAGCCAGTGTGCGAAAGTTTCTTTTTGTCATACTTGTGCGAACAAACTAATTACAACTGTCAACACGTTGAGTGAGAAAGAGAGAGAGTGAGAGATGGGCAAGGAGGGAGAGGATGGGGACAGTTAAGTGAGTGACTGCGTAGACAGGTTGTTGCTACTGTCGCTGCTGCTGCTGTCACGCAAAAATAATAAAAACATGGAAGCAAAAAGCAGAAGGCCAAGCAAAACAAAGAATTTATGGAGTGGCATAAAAATGAGTCCGGCAAACGAGCCAAGTCCTAGAGCTTCACACCAACAATGCCTGCCGCCCCACCGCCCCCACCCTGCTCTCGTTCCACATCCAATACAAATTAAGCGTGCACGCAAATAAAATTAAGCATTTAAATGCAGTAGCTGGCCTCCTTGCGCCAGCCACGCCCCCTCCCGAAAGCCATTGGGCGCACGACACCCAGGGGTAAGATTTGAACTGTCAGCATTGCTGTTGAACTTACGCGCAATCGATGTGCCTCGTCCATGGTCGCAGATGCATGATAGCTGAGCACCTCCAGGGTAACGCTCTGCTTGGCCATGGCCACAATCGCCTTCTCGTACATGTGGGTATTGTGGATGCCCATGCCGCAGAATATGGCGAATGCCTCCACGAAATTCTCATCGTTCTTGGTGAAGTCCTAAAAGAAGAAGAAACAATAATAAACAGAGATCATATAATGGAGATAATAATAAAACACGATTCGAATTTTATGTGGAGCATAGGTACATTAAACTGGGCCAGTACTGGTTCATGGGGAACTGGTTCACAATGTAACGTTAAGTGAATAACCATTAACTGATTCATAAGGAGCTAAGATAAAAATAAACTAGTGACTCATGAACCATTGTTAACTAAATCAAAATGAACTGGTTCACATAAAAGTGGCTAAAAATTGAATTTTAATGAATTTAAATGAACTAGTACACTATGAACTGGCCTAAAATGTACTTTTTCCATATGAACTGGTTCATTGTTAACTAAATCAGAATGATCAGGTTCACAAAGAAGAATAAATATTTATAATAGGAACCGGTTCGCAAAGAAATGAGCTGATTCAAGAATCAGATTACGCATAAACCGGCACACAATGAACTGATTCATAAGAAATCGAGGCACAATGACCTGGTTCACAAAGAACTAATCAACAATGAACTGTTAGCACGTTCACTGTTTACAAGTCAACTGGCTAACAAAGAACTAGTTCACAATGGCAACATATTGAGAAGACTTACCAGATCATTGAACTTATTGATCAGCTGTATGACGCCTATGATCTGACCCAGCGAGTTCTTGATGGCCATGCACAGTATGGAGCGGTGCTTGAAGCTGGAGTTCTCATCGACGCTCGCATCGAAGCGATCATCCTCGTAGGCATTGGGCACATTCACCGTCTCGCCGGTGGTGGCCACATGGCCGGTGATGCCAATGTTGATCGGAAAACGTGACTCGTAGGGGCTGGTGCGTGAATTGGCCTCGTCGTCGCTCAGATCGTTCGCCTCGAAGTCAAAGACACGCGAGAAGCTGCCCTTGTCGGCCTCGTGCACGAGCAGGATCTGCACGCGCTGGCACTGGATGAGACTCTGCATGTGGGTGAGGATGCGGAAGACCATGTGCTCGATGGTGCTCTGCTCCTCGAAGATCATGCGCGCCAGATCCAGCAGCACCTGATTACGCTTGATTTCCAGCTGAGATTTCTCAAAGAGTTGCGCATTGCGCAAGCCAATGCCACAGAACTGCAGATACGAGGCAAAGACCTGAAGCCGAAAGAAGAAGACAAAATAAATATATAAGTATACGGATTATGATATGACACACACACACACACACATAGACACATTCATCAGTGTGTTATGGCTGTCGTCTGCAAGGCCAAAGCCCGACCTGCCTTTTAGCTGTGAGATCTGGGATAATCCCTGACATGTGCTGGCATTTTGCAAAAAGCTTTTTGTTCAACAATTTTTCACTTTGTTAAATAATAAATGCAATTTGCATGTGTCAGGCACTCACTGGGACGGTGACAGCAGCCACTCTGACACAAAGGATTCGGTTAGCACTCACCTTCTCATCGATTTCCGTGAAGCATTCGCCATTCATTTTGTTAATCACCTGCGCAACGCCAATCACATCCCCGCCAGAGTCCTTGATGGGCATGCAGAGCAGAGCCTTGGTGCGATAGCCGGTCTGTGAATCAATTTCACAATTGAAGCGTTCATCCTGCAAGGACATTGGCATTAAGTATAAATATATATATATACACATTTATCTGGTGTGATTTGAGATGAGACTAATAAGGTAGAGCCAGGGAATGATTTAAAGGTTTCTTTTGATATGCTTATTATAGAGATGCATATGGTTATTTGTACAATAAGAGTTAGAGTAGAGCCAGCAGAAGCCTTTATCCTATGAGAAAATAGGTATTCCATATAAGCTAATGCTAGAGAGAAAATACTTTGAGGTTTCTCTTGATAGATTTATAGAACAGTCGAGTTTCGATAATTTGTATCCCACTAAATCGAAAAAAATTCCTTCTCGATTATTTGAATTTCTGTATGACGAAAAAGAAGATTCCCTTGCCATTTCGAATTATCGGTACTCCATAAGAAAAATAAATATCTATTATTATATTAACACAATAATCGCAGATTAAAGTCTTTGAGTAGAGCTCGCTGAGGTGAACAATATCTTTGGGCTGTAAGATTCGTGAAAAGCAATCGTATTAATAGCAGACCCATTTCTATAAATAGCTCCATTTGGACAAATGTCTTTATTTATACGCGCGTCTAGACTGACATCAGAGACTTTCGGCTAGGTGTTGGTACAGCTCTATATATGTATGTACATATACATTGATAGATGGCCCCCTTGCCACCGTCCATTTGAAGCTGTTAATTCTGGTATTTGTCTAGGTCATCATATTTCTGGTCATGTTATTGTCGCTGACTTGCATTTTCATCGCCTTTTATTCGTGTTCGTACAAATGGTGTCAGCCAGAGTCCGCATAACTGGAGCTTACTTTACTCACTTATTGCTTCAGCTTCTTCTTCTTCTGAATTCATCAGCAGAGTTATCAGTCTCGGTCCGTCTAACTGTCGGTCCAAAGATTCACTTAATTGTGCTAAAATGTTTTGATAAAAGAGCTAACAATCCCCATCCTCGGCCCTCGGCCCTCGTCCAGCGGGACGCCCGGCACATGCGTCATATTTATTGCCAACTGTTTATTGTAGACGATTGTTGGCCATGCCTTAAGTTGACTTTAACAGCACAGATAAACGACACGAGTCAGCTATATACATATGTGTGTGTGTGAGGGGGCCGCTGGCCAAGGCGTATTATTGTTTGGCCTGCAGCTTAAAGCCTTTTAAAGCGACTGTCGCTGGCTTCTATCAGCAATGATATAATACTATAATAACATTACCTAACACCCGCAGCCTTGGACACTACCAGTCTTGTTGGCCACAAGATTAATTACAGCCCAATTGGCCGAGCAACGGAGAGAAATGCACATCGTCAGTGCTCTATATATT
>NW_022045898.1:285486-298539 GCF_001654015.2 Drosophila navojoa
TGTTTGACATTCAATCTACAGGGTATATGTGATATACACACAAATATACACATGTTAAGTGTTTGGTTTTTGTCGTTGAAGCCAAATGCAAATTGAAAGTTGGCAAATGTGCAAAAGAAAAGCATTCTTTTCGCTCCCTCTCTCGCTCTCTCTCTCTCTCTCTCGCTCTTCATCACTATCTCACTGCCCCGCTCTCATGCTAGATGTTGGGTTAGCGCTGCGAGGGCAATGGATCGATGGGCCAGAGACAAGTTTTTGGCTCAACATTGTTGTTCACGTGTGACAAAATATGTAGTGCAAATCGTAATGCAGTCAAGTTTTCTATTTAACGCCAAGTCATCTTGAGCTCAGTTTTTTTTTTTTTCCTATTTTTCTCTCACCTGTTGTATCCAGCTGCTGATAATGTTGTTGTTGTAGTTGTTGCGGACTGTGAGTTGGCGTTTGTTGCTGTTGCTGTTGCTGCTGCTGCTGTTGTTGTTGTTGTTGTTGTTGTTTGCTGTTCTTGCTCTTGTTTTTGTAGCGACAACCACGAAATCGACACATACTTGCCGCTTGGCCCATGGGGCCCGCCAGCAATGCGAATGTTAAACCCTCCGTTTTAATGAATTTAATTTTCTCAACTTTGAGCAGAGCTGCCGCGTAACGTAAATTGTATCTTGAATTGTTGTTGTTGTTGTTTGGTTTCGCTGTTGTTGAGGACTCAATTTTGTTGGCTTTAGTGTGGCCAAAGGGCCGCTCCGTGGACTCTTGTCAAATTTTGTTGGATTTTGTTGACTTTGGTATTGTTTATTGTTTATCTTGTTGCGCTTGTTGTTGTTCTCGTTGTTGTTTTTATTACTGTTTGGCTTTGCACTTTGTTGCACTTGCATAATAAATTTGTTGATTTTATTTAAGACAAATTTTGTGCTTATTATGATAAGAGTTTGATATTAAAGAGCTCGAACTGTAGCTTGGTGCTGCGACACTTTCAAGACCTGTTGGCAATTGGTTTTTTTTTTATATTTATTGTAAATTGAATACGGAAGCTGTCCCTACTTTGCTTTGCACACAGCTAACTCTTTATATATGTATGCTGTCCATTTCCTGCTGCATTTTACATTTTGCGGCTTTTGGCTTGGAGCAATTCAATTAACACTTAAGCCGCAGCCCAAATGCAACGCAGACACCGACGCCAATTGATAAACAAACAAAGGCCAAAAAGGTCTCCCCCCAGCAACCAGCTAACAGCAGGTGAGGGGGGCGCGAGGGCAGCGGGCGCAGCGTGGGCGGGCCGCCACGACTGACAGACAATGCAGCCCACGTGAAGGCAGGCACTGAAATGTCAGTTAAGTAAAATCAACATGGCTCGAACCGCACAGCCAAATACAAGCCAAATAGAGTGGAGTAAAAAGAGAGAAGCGCATAGAGAAGTAGACTATGGAATACACTTTAATGTGTGCCAAAGTAGGTGAGATGCAAAATAAATTAAATATATAGAAAAATTACAAGTAGAAATGAATGACAGTTTATGAATAAGTTATTCACTTTTGTGGCTAGAATCTAAAGCAAATACAGCTTCAATCAAACAATGCAGAGAAGTCGTATAAGCTTATTTAAAGTTTGCTTCTATTTATTTTAAATAGAAAGTATACATTTTTTAAAGGTATATAAATAGTGGAGAAGAGTATATACAAAATTATCCAACTACTAATGTATAATACTCTTCTCCACTATTTATATACCTTTAAAAAATTTATAGAAATAAATTTTGTAAAATTTAAGTGACCAATTCTAGCTACAATAGAAATTCTATCTATAAGTAAAAATGTTTTATGACTTGATAAAAACAATTTAAAGCTGTTTATTCAACAGCATTTATTTTCTTAACTGTATATATAAATTTAAAGAAGTATTTAACAGAAATTAAAGCTTAGTCAACTTTATTAATAATCTATAATAATTATTATTATTAATTTATAATAATTATTAATAATTTATAATTATTATCAATTCTTAAATTTCTTAGATTTTTGTTTACTTATTTATTTAATTTTTTTTTTATTATTAACTTCAATACTTTTCCACTCACATTTGATACCCTTTGTTTACAGGATGCATAAGCATATATGGAAAATTGAAAACTTTCATGAAAATTGGTTTGCTTAGAACTGGGTTTCGATTGCGGTTTCGTGTTCGGTTCGGTTAGGTTGGGTTCGTTCTGGTTCAGTTTGGTTGGCAACTTGCAATCTGTTTGCATTTGACGGGCAACAACAACATGAAAACGTGAACAAGTCACAAGTAGAGGCACTTCTGCATTCATTCACTCACTCAGTCAGTCAGTCAATCTAGTATATTGACAATTGAGTATTGAATTAACGGCAACTATTGGCTGGCACTCTCGAAGTGAAGAGATCTTGAGTGCAGTGATTTAATTTCAGCTGCTGCTGCCAGCTGTTGCATCACTTGTTGGCAGCCCGTTGAGAAGTTGACAGCGGAAATGATTTAATTTCCGTTTTACTGCAGCATCAGCAGCACCAGAAGCACCACCAGCACCACCAGTTGTTGTCGGCAACAATAGACATCAGTGGGGCATGCGGCATGTGGCAAGTGGCTGGCAAAAGGATTGTTGCAACATTCGCACATTTCACCATTGTTAGCCCAACTATTGATGTTGATTCTGGCTGATTGCTAAATTGCAATGAGCAGCCATTGCTCCTCCATTTGTAATCCGAGTTGATTGTCTGTATTTCAAATGCGGTTTGAAATGCTGACTGCGGCCATTGCTGCCACAGCAGCTGCCACAAGGCGGAACAAGGGTAAATAATTCTAATGGAATTCCGTTAAAGCCATCAAAAGTGATGAGGCATTACAATCAGCGTATAATAGCAAAGTCTACAAAATGCAAGTAATATATATATACTGCTGACTGCAGCAAGGAAATGTTGAAAATAACCAACTGAAGATTGAAAAGGAATTAATGGAAGACAATAGGGACCCATATAGAAGAAGAGCAGACGAAAGATAGAAGATGTAAGACAAAGGATAGAAGATGTATAAGATATAGAAGATTTCTAATTGGAGATGGAAGATAGAAGTAGGAAAATGGTCTGTGTAGATGAGGGCAAATAACAGATAAAAAATGCAGCTGGGAGAAAGAACGAAAGATAGAAGAGATAGAGATAGAGGATGGTATGAATGATATTAAAGAAGAAGTAGAAATTAAAAATTATTAAGAACAAAAGCCGGAATGTTAGAGATGGCATAAGGAGATAGTATAATTTATATAAGATATAATATAAAAAAATACAAAAAAAAAAATTTAATTAAATCATCAAACTCAGAAGCAACCCTAAATAAACCTCTATAAATTAACATAAATTAACAATTTGACTAGTTAACTAATAATTTACTCTAAAAAATGCAATGGCATAAAAGTCAGAGCGTTTTCCTTTAAAGTTCTCAAAGCTGTGCAGCAGAGAAAAGTGCCTCAACAAATTTTAAAAATAGTTGTTCGCTGCGCTGCGTTGAATAGCCAAAGGCGAACAGAAACTTTTTTTGCGGCCAACTCGGCGCAACTGAATAACTTTAAGAACTATTTGATGTAGACGCTGCTAGCGGCCATTAAACACAAACACAAACACACAAACGCCAACATCGAAAGGGTAAAAAATAAAGTTGCCATAAAAGAACTAATCAATTAGTTTACGACTAATACTGTGACTATGACAACGATGACTGCGATGACTACGATGACTATGCTGACTATGATTGGCGAATACATTTTATTTTGTATTTGAATTTGCAGCAATTTGCAATTTATTGCCACATTGCTCATACGCACCGCAGTCGCCCATTAAAATTGTGCTCAGTCCTAAACGATTTGCATCTATTTTTTGCCACAGTATCTCACTGTATCTCTGCTTGGTATGCTTGGTACTCGTATCTACCCCTAGCAACCGGTGGGTAACCACAGCAGAGACAGCCACGAAAAAAACAAGAACAACAAGAACAAGAACAAAAACAAAAACCACTCACACACAGACAGGCCACAGAAACTATTTTTATGCCAATGGCGACAACCGCAGAACGTCACACAGACACTGAAATACATAAAAGTATGTACACACACACACACACACGCACACATGCACATATCTAGCAAATAGTGAGAATGGTTCGGTCGCTTACATTATGTCAATAGCATAGGTAAAAGTAATTGTGGACAGTGTGTGGGGCAAGGCGAAGGGGTTGGCTCTACGGCGACTGTCCGGCTGTCCATGTCTGGCTAAGCAAACGATGTTCATTAATGGCGCACGCCAGAGTTTTTTGCGAACGGCCAGCTAAGATAACAGATAACCAATGCTACACTGAGCGAAAATTGGCACTAGATGTGTCAAGTAAAGCCAAGAATCTGTATGGACTGACTAGCTGGGCTTAGTTAGCTAGTGGGTATATTATTTTGTACAGTGTATACATAGTAGTAACCAGAGCTTGTACATGGCATTCAATGGGTCGACCTTTTCATTTTCTTTATTCATTCATTTCATTTCATTTGAGTCTTTTTGTGCCTCTTCTCCTCTCTGCAAACAGACAACAATGTCTACACACATACACTGTGCAAAAATTGCTATGTATGTGTGTGTGTGTGGGTGTAAGTGTCATTAGGCGGCGGCGACAAACGCGTCACGAACTTGAGCATCGATTAGTGAAGGACGGAGGACTCGGCGAGTGGACCTCACCAGAGCCTGGATACCATTTGCATTCACAAATGTTTCAATTGTTGAATCAATAACCTGTTGCCTGCTTGTACAGTTATTGGCTACGACTATAGTGCGTTGTTATTGTTGTGAGTGAAACATAGTTTTATTAATATTATTATTATTATTATTATTATTTTTTTTTGCTAAGCTTTGGCAACGCATCGTAAGCGTGATATGGCAACAGCTTTGGCGTGGACTTTTAGCGCCAGTCTGCGAATTAACAATTTGTAGCTAAAGAATTTTTATGCATAAATTATAATAATAAAATATATACCAGTGCGAGAGCAGATGTGAAAAGTTACAGATATGTATGCGTGTAGAAAACGCACACATAACCAGCTCTGGAGTCAGGTTAAGCAGCATCCGAATTGAGCTGCTGCCTTTAATAATAATAATTGTGTAAATAAACAATAAATCTCATTATCACATTCCACTGCTCGTGCATTCAATTATTATCACAACAAGCAACAGCAGCAGCATCACATACAACAAAAACTGTCTGGCAAAGTGACAAGAACACATAAAACTTGTAAATAATAATAAAAGAAATAATCAAATGAGTGTTGAGGAATTTGGCAAAGTGAAAATACTCTAACTAGCATTAGGATCAAGTAGACGTTACAATTGAGCATGTGAAAGATATTTCAATTTTTTACTTAAATTTTGTTATATTTGCAACGACAATAAAGTCTGAATTCCGGCTGTTAAAAATATTTATATTAAATTTAATGTGAATAATTAAAGAAAATAAATAGAAATATTTCTTTATTTATGCTAATTTTGCACATCAGAAACTTTATTTATTCACGTTTTTTATATTCGCCAGCTTTAAGATAATACGTGTGCCATAACCGGAATTTACTATTATTTAATATATTTTTAAATTACTGTGAATAAATATTTATTCTATTAAATGCCAGCAAAAATTCTTCATAAATCCTTTAAAGAGCTGAACTTGAAAATACACATATTTTATTTTGTCAATATACTTTTGCCGATTAATTTATTGCTTGAATATCATTATGATTTTTTCTAACGAAGCTCATTGAATAAAATTTCTGAGCCGACACTAAGGTGGGTAAATAGACCCTATCCTGATTGTAAATAAGTCATGATTCCTAAGTCAGCTGTTTAAGGCAAAGTAATTAAGGAATTTTTCGTTTTGGAACCCTAAAGGTTCTATAACTCTTTATAAAATTATTATCCCTCAACATGCTCGATATATTTATACGATATATACAATGCTCAGCCACATTTCTATACCCTGTTAACCCTTGTCACATGCTGCTTGACTTGTGCAGAATACCCTTAGACAGTATACAAAAATATATTAGGGCCATGGGCAAAACAAAAGCCAAAACTCAGACAATCAAAGGCAGACGCCGCAGCCCGGGTAAACATCTTGATAAAAATGGCTCTTATCAAAAATTGCAGCAGACGGCGAAGACGCTGCCTTTGTCAGTCGCCTCAGGCCCTCACACGCCCACATTCTCACGCCCTTACACTCATACACTCTTTCACACACTCTGCTTCATCTGATGCTTCTAACACTTTTCACAGTTATAATTTAAAGTGTTGCATTTATTTATTTATTTATTATTTTTTGTCAGCAAATGCGCCGCTATTAAATGAGAAATTATGAATTGAATTCAGTTAGGAAAAGCGCTTTTCGCTGACCATTTGCCGATGGCTTTAAATGTGCAATTTTTATGGGCTGCACAGTTGTGCGGTGTGGGGGGCGTGGGCGTGGCCCCTACAACTTTATGATTGTCATAAAAACACGCGAACGAACAGCGGGACAGACAATCATAGACACTATGGCCACACCATGGGCGCACAGTGGGCGTGTCTGTTCCGTTCCGTCTGGCAGCGACTGTAAATGGAGCTAATGCCGGCTGCTTTGACATTTAACTATCAAAACTTTAATATATAAGCCATATACACATATATATACATATACTTATATAGTGTATATGGCTGCTGCCTGCATTTATGTAGTCGTTTTTATTGTTATGACGCGCGCTGCCAATTGAATGATTTTATATGCATATGTGTGGTTGTAGTTGTGCCGCCTAGTCAGGCGCGTTTCGAAGGTCACAAATGGTTGGCCCATAAACGTTTTTCCCATTTATCTGGCAATTGAATAGACACTTAAAATAAAAATAGTCAGATAACTACAAAAGATCGAGAGATTTTTTAAGAAAAAAGCCAAAGAAAAATGTAGTTTAAATAGTAGAAACTTTTTAACGTATATTTAAATACTAGAAAAAATACCAAAATTAAAGATTAATCAAAGATTAACAGATTGATTCCGATTTCTGATTTTTATTTTATTTTATTTAAACAATTGAAATTGCCCAATCTCTGAATAATACAAATTAAACTCAACATAATAAAGTGAGTATTTTTAATGATTTAATCTCCGTTTAATCAAGCTGAACCATATGCATAGGGGCAGCGACCGTATTGCTAATTCTATAGCCAGATAGCCTATTCAATGCCCGCATGCGCCACACACACACACAAACACACACATCTACACACGAACATATAGAGCAGCACACGCGGCGTATGAGTAATTTCGCATACGGCACGCATAAAAAACGAAATCTAATTGCTGTTTTCATGCGAACGACTTTAATTATAGCTAATTTTAATGGCTTGTATGCAATGTTGATGTACAGCGTAGGTAGGGGGCCCCGGGGGAGAGGTGGGGGCCCCAAACACTCGTTAAAGTCGGCCACGCGTCGTATGCGCAATAATTGCGTTATTTATTTATTGCACAAAACGAAAAAAATAAAACAACTAAAACAAAAACGAAAAACAACAAACGAAAAATCGTATACATTTTTCAACAATTTCTTTTTAGACATTTCTTCTTGACTAGCAACTTTCTTCGCCTATCACATTTCCAATTTAATACAAAACCCGAGAAAATGTTCGCGGCGCACGCCGTCTGGCAGGCAACTTGAGTAAGATTTTCAATTTATACTCGCTCGCGTTTTCAGTTTGCTCGGTTTCTTAGATGAAGAAATATTGAAATTGTATGCGCCAAGAGGCAGGAGCAGAGACAGAAGCGGAGGCAGGGGCAGAGGTAGAGGCGGTGCCAGCGGCGTCTTCGTATGTAAAGGAGCTTTAAAAGGCGTTGCCAGCTAGTTTTGCTATCATAAATCTTTTTTTGTAGCAAACTTATTCAACTCCCCTCCCTGCACAGTCGAAGCTCCACCAGACGCGCTCCCACGCGCTTCCCAAACCGCATCAAGCTTCCCGTCAGCTCTGTTTCTCTCTTGCCACGCATTGCTGAGCAGTAATAGAGTCAAGGAATAAGGAAGTCAGGCGAGCGCAGAGTTTGATATGAACTAAAGATACCCTGTACATATGGTGGAGGAACATTTTGGCAAAATCTGTTGCCTTGAGGTAGATCTGAGATAATAAATAAATAATATTGAAATGAATATTCCCAGAGGAAGAGATTCATAAAAGTTAAGCAGATCGATTGCTTCTAAGTATATATATATAAGAAATCCTATTAGCTGAAGGTTTTCTTCAAGCATATAGCAATTTTCTTTTTATTTATTTTATTTCTAGAATAACTTCTAAGCTTCAATACAAACTATAAAAAAAACATGCTTGGCACACTTTCAAATACCCTATTTTTCATATGCCCTCGCGCAACAGAGCAAAAGAATAAAAATAAAATACTGACAGCATTTTAATAAACTCTTGCTAATACGCAAAGTACTTGAAAAGGGAAACAATTTTGTTTGAAGATTTCTTTATTGCTTTGCAGAGAATTCAATCTCGGAAATGAATTTTTCTATGCGAAATATTTGCGCTTGGCTAATTTAATAACTGCAGCACATTTGTCAATTTTGACTGAGGCCGGACATCAAAGTCATCTATCTGTATAAACACACATACACACATACATGCATATGAATATTTTTTGGTATTTGGTTTGTATTCATGCTATATGGAGGGCAATGCTAAGCTCTGGCCACATGTCCTGAATGACAGACGTCCCGCTGTGTTTGTCTTGCGTTTGAGTTATCATTATGACATGCTCAAAATTACCAATGACAAACGTGCTTTGACTGCCAAACAAACAGACAAACAGAGAGAGAGAGAGAGAGAGAGAGAGCCGAGCTGAGCTAAGCTAAGCGCACTGAGGCCCTGGACGGGCCGTAGCTGAGGTCAAATATAGGATGAGGATGAGGCGTGGCATTGCTGATTGCGCCCACTCAACGCTTGTGACTCTGGCCGCAGACCAGAAACATGTCAGACCACAGCAACCGCAGCAGCAGCAGCAGCAGCAGCAGAGGCAAAATTAGTTTGTTTGTCTAGCGCTTCGACTCGACTCGACTCGACTTGGCTGACTTCAGCAACTGCTCGAAGGCGCACAGGCCAGGGAGTTGGGCGTGGTGTGGCTGCGTTGCTAGGAAGCATTTGGCCATTGCCAAGAATTTAAATGGCACATTTAAGATTTTGATTAAATAATTTTATGTGTGTGGCAAACGCATGACAGCGCCTGCTGCTGCAGCAGTGCCAGCAGCTGCTGCTAGTCCAACACATTACGCATACGCCCCGTGTGAGCGGCTAGCTAGTATATTATTTAATCTCAGCATGCGATGCTCCATTTGCTTATGGCCTAAGCCCGGCATACAATTATTAGCAGCTGCCATTAAAAGCAATTTGAAGACGTTTAAGAGAAATGCAGATTTTCAGCAAATTTTGTGGTTTTTTGCACATGTTTTGTGTGTCTTTTAGAATGAGTGGAGATTGGTTAGGGAAATGTTTTTAGATATATATTATATGTACCAACATATGTAGCCAAAGGCATGGCATGTTGAATTTATGTCTTATATATTATGATTTACATATATAAATAATAATATATATATTATATATGATGTGGGATAAAATATATCACACATTAATTCTCATGGAAATACATACAAATTTTGATATACAACAGTTTCAATATGTCTTTGCTGTCCCACATTTGCCTCTATTACGAAAAAAGTATTTTTTTTAACGTTATTACTATAATATTTATTCAATTTATAATGCTACAGTTGCAACAACCACAATTGCAATAACTTATAAAATATAACCATAAAAAAATGAGTATAAAAACACATTTTATTGTGCCGCAAACATTGTAAACTTCGCACACAAATCATTAATTAAATTATGTGACAATAAAAAATACGCGAACGTGAGCCGATAAATCAGCCCACGCTCAATAAAATTATATGTATATACAAATATATATATATGTATAAATGAATATATATTTTATATATTAATTAGCGCCCTGCCATTTACGATTGCAAGCAAGGAATCCCCCTTGGCATAGGCTCGAGTTCCAGCAATTAATTTGGCCAGTTAATGGATAAGAAAATATATTATATGTATAGTATAAATAATATTTAAATATATTATTCATATTTGTACAATATATACAGATATACATATCTGCATTTCACATAGTTTCCTTGAACTTTGGTATATTTTTAACGCGAAGATATGCTGAGCAGCCACGCAGCAACAGCAATTAGTTGAACAAAAAAGGGAACAAATATTTTTGGCTTGTTTGTTTTAGTGGCTAAAATTAGCTCGAAACAAAGAACAAAGATTCTTAAAAAAACACAGGAAAGAATGTCTAGCAGGGCAGACATGTTGAATATTTAATACACTTGCGGAACTGAATGCTCATTGAGGCAGATTCAGTCTATAAAGCTGTAAGATATACTTCACATTGATACAAAATGTATTTGATATAGAGTTGCAAATGGCTAGAGATTTATAAGTTACAGCATTATTGCTTCTATGAACAGAGCTCTAAATAAATTTAAATAATAATATAAAATCTTTTGAGAAAAAATTATAAAAAAAAAATAATACGAAAAAATCTTCATCAACAGACTATCCTAAGGATATACAGATATCGTGATTTTGATTATATAAAATAGTCCCACTATTTTTAGGAACATAACTATATTCTTAGGAACCATAAAAGAGCTCATCAATAACATAATAAAATTAAAAATATTCTGAAATTATAATAATTATTTTACATTTATTGTTTACGATCTAAGAATATATAAACTATATACAGAGATGTCTCTTCATAAACCTCACATTGTGTATCTTATAACGGTAATGCCCCTCAAAAAAGTGTATATCAAAATGGTATTTAACCGTTAGTGACTTGCACTTGATCATGACGTCAAAGCTTAAGTTCCACGCGCTAATGAAGACAAAGTAGTTATTTATTTAGCTGCAGTCAAAGCCAAAAAAGCGAGCGACGTTCGCTGGACACGTGTAGGGCAGCCCTGTGGGGCGGGGCTACAAATGGTTAAAGGGTATTTCAAGGCTTCCGGGGGGTGGGGGCCAAACCGGCAGTTGAATGGCTTTCAACACGCTTGCACACACAGAGGAGAGGTCCAGGCACTTGGCCGCAGGCAAATGTGTTGCATACTTTGCAGCACAAACAGAAGCACACACGCACACACACACACACACATGCAAACACACCTGAGTGCTGCACTTGAGGTAGTCACGATTTAAAGCTGACAACATTTAAAGCAATTAAAAGCAAGAAATACTCGTATTTGCAATAGTATTCACATTCGCATTCGCATTCGCACACATTCACATTCACATTCGCATTCGCACACATTCACATTCACATTCAGTTCAAGTCAACCATAAAAATCAACAACAGTCAATGAACCTCTGGCCAGTGCGACAGAGTGAGTGAGATAGCAACAACAACAAGTGCAATACACAAACTAAACATAGCAAAATAAGAAATACAAAAAGAAAAGAAGAAAAATGAAAGACAAAAAAAAAAAAGAGAGAAAGAGTCAAAGACACATCGCAGGCGGAGGGAGCGAGCGCTGCTTAGGGGTTGGCTTGGCCACGCAAGTTCGTAAGCTTAATAACAGAGAGTGCGAGAGTAGCTGTAGTTGTTGTTGCTGTTGCTGTAGCTGTAGCTGTTGCCGTTTGATTATCGTGTCATTTCTTTTGCGTATTCATTCATTCATTTATTCAGTCACTCACTCGCTCAATGGACCGCGCGCGCGACTTGCTCTAAGACAATAACAAGTAAATGATACGAGTTGTTGTCTCTGTTGTTGCCCATTGTTGTTGTTGTTGTTGCAAATGTAGTTGTGGCAGCTGCAAGTGCACTTCACTCCTCTATATATAATTGTTCAGCTACAAAGGCAACAGTAACAACAACAACAACAACAACAACAACAACAACAACAGCAGCAGCAGCTACTCTGTGACGCCAGCGCTGCAATTTCTGTGAATGGCTGCCTGCCACACCCACCACAGCACCACAGCACCACACGCCCCCCGCTTGATAGCGAGAGTGAGAGCGAGAAGGCTAGAGAACTGCTCGCCGTCAAGCAGGAGCCAACTGAGCTACTTTAAATATAGATATACCCTGGCATAGCAACAGCAACGAGGGCTGTAAGACGATTAAAGCATTTTATGAATGGAATGAGAAATGTTTTTTTTTTTTTTTAATACATACATACATATATATATATGTACATATACATATCTATACACATATATTAAAACTTGTTTGGGCAATTATGTTTAATATTTTAAACTTATGCAAATATATGTTACATGAAATATGTGAAACTTTGTATAGATATCTTTTGATCTATCATTAGAGAACATTAGCCGGCTTTGCTTGACTGGCATATTAAATGATTAAATATGACAACTATTATTATATGGCTATTAAAACAGTACAAAAAATGTATAAAAAATAATTTAATAATATTACAAGTTTTAATATTTGCTAGAGAAGTCCAATTGCACGTGAAAATGCAAATTAAAAAAATTAAATTAAATTTAAATTATACAATTTAAACAATTTAAATAAAAATATATTGAATTTTTGTTCAAATAACATTTACATACACCCGCATGTTGTTTTTTTTTTCGTTTTATTATCATAATAAACATCCAAAGTTAAGATAATATGGAGATATATAGGATCATATCCAAATATAATTATTAAGTACAAATCAAGTTCCCCTTATACAAGTTATTTTTACATAAGAAATATATACAATGCCAACACCATATGCAGCATGTCTATAGAGTCGCATAGAGACATGATTTTGTTTATCTCCCTCACATCTTTAATATCCAAGTGATTGCATTTGACTTGTGAGTGTAAACGAATGAATGAATGCTGTAAGAGTGTGCATGAATGTGTCTATAAACATGTATGTGTGTGTATGTGTGTGTGTGTGTGTGTGTGTGTGTGTGTGTGTGTGTG
>NW_022045898.1:349396-361465 GCF_001654015.2 Drosophila navojoa
ATAAATTCAATTAAATTAAATTACAAAAATTTATTTCTCACTTCCTTAACCTTCTAAGCAAAAACAAAGAAATCAATGTATTATAATATAACAGAATGGCTAATAGTTGATTTTCCTCAAAAATTGCTGATAATAAAATAATAAAGGGATCCTCGGATCTCTTAAAGACTGCACTAAAATTGTAGTTATCAGCATTATCAAAACTCTCTTCATACCCTGTAATCCCTCTTCGCCTCGCAAACTGCGCAACAACAATGAGCGAGGGTTGAGCCCAGGCAATGAGCAAAGCAAACAACGGAAACAAAAAACACAACACAAGCTACAACAACAGCCACAACAACACCTAAGCAGTTGGCAAAAAGTGAGCATCTGACGCACAAACGTGTCGCAAGTGGCATAAACTGAAAATCACGTAGCAGACATTTGGATGCAAGTTGCGTATACGCCGCATGGGACCCAAAACGTTTATTAGCCGAAAAAACAACACGCAAGACTTTGAGACAAAGTGACAGAAGGAGTAAGTGAAAATGCGCTCTATAATATATCTATATATAAATTTTAGTTGAATTGTAAGTATTTATCTAGGGTTTTGTCTAGAATTCTGGGTAAATGCGATGTAAAGCGCGCATTAGCGTGCAGAGCGCTCAATTAGCCAAATTAGCGTAATTTTAGAGTTACAGTGCACACTCGCTAATTGAAACATAGAACGATAAGATGTGGAAACAATTTATTAAATTTCGAGCAAATTTTACATATTAAAGCGTAGCCATTACACTTAACGAGCAACCACTGTGGCTGAAATAAAATATTAATGAGCTGTGCACGATGAATGATGAGCTAAGCTGGCGAAAGAGCGGGTCGCCTTTAGCCCATTAATATGTCATGCATAGCCATGCCCAAAGGGAGGGAGCAAGAGAGAGAGGGAGTGAGAGAGAGGGAGTGAGAGAGAGCGAGGGAGTATAGCAGGCGACGCTTTGTTCTTTTATTAAGTGGCAGCAGCGTGTCCTCTGTCAAAGCGCACACAGCTGAGCTCGTCTCACATATGCAAATTAAAAATGCCAAGCAAAGATTTTGATTCGCATGCGTTGGGGATTGCCAGAGCGTCTGCCATCCATGCGGGCATCCATCATGCCAACTGCAGCCGACAGCAGCTGCATTCAATTTGTCATTAGCTAACACACACGCTGCGGGGCTAACTGGCGACGGACAATTGACATGAACCTGCCCCAACACCAGCAACAACAATCTAAACTGATGCCAGACTAAAGCTACTCTATGCCAACATCCCCAAGCATCCCACCCCATCCCCATCAGTGTCAACTCATTCACGTAAACTTGTTTACTCGATTCGCGTGGGCCCGGATGACGTCTATTGCCTGATTCAGTTCCGCATACGCGTTGCCTCCAGATGCTGAGCGTATTCAAGGGCAGTTACGAAAATCAAGCAGCTTATGAATGAATTAGAATTAGAATTAGATTAAATGAGAGTTGGAATGAATTATTAGAGTGAGGCAGAGAAAGAGAGAGAGAGAGAGAGAGTTGATTTGTTGGGCTTATGTAAAGTTTGATCATTCAATCAGCACCAAAGACCAAAATCGATAGGTCATAGATTAAGTAACTTGCATTAGGTAAAAGTTCGCTCAGTTTCTTAAAAGTTACGAACTCTGAACAAATATTAACTCGTGGTTGGAAATATCAGTATGAAATATTAATTTTTATTCATTTAATTACTTATTTTAATTTTATTTATTTTTTTGAGTGAGTTCATTTAGCCATGTATGTTTATGAACGCGTCGTTCTTAGATCCCTTAAAAACTAAAGAATGATTATTATTTTTTCTATTCAGAACGGTGCGCAGCAGGTGAATGTTTGTTTTCAAAAATTCAATAAATATTTCCTTTTTGGTATTATCGATCAAAAGAATTATATAGCATTTACAAATTAGACAAATATATCTCGTACAGCTCTATAACTAGAGTCTCCAAATATTAGATATAGACTTCCATAGATGTATTTTTTTTTAATTTATACCTATTAATTTTTTTTTGCTTCATATTTTGGAAATCTACTCTAGAGAGCCTAGAGCCTTGTGCGTTAGCAAATACACACATTTTAATATTATCATATTATTATCACGACCTATAAGTTTGATTTTGATAGACGCTCTATAAGAGGATTTATTCAGCAAACAAATTTCCCACAATATAGCCCACACTGCAGCCCAAGCCCAGTCGCTGCGTCCACTGCGTAGTTAGTTAAGAGAGCGCGGTTACGTGTGTGGGCATAGGTGGATGTATGTGTGAGTGTTTTAATTATGTGCACAAAAAAGCGCAGAATTATTGGAATATCAGCTCTTTGGCAAACATTATATACTTTATTATCTCTACAACTTGCTAAACACTCCTCGACATTTATTTTGAATAGACAACTGTGCAAGTGTACTCGCATGGTCGGTAATGATATCCATTCATCTATCTTCAGACACGATATTCGTTTCCATAGAAATATTGCATGAGTGAATGCTGAAAACTGTGCTACACTTTTCACTTTTCCACTCTTTTTATTGCACACACACAGAGAGAGAGAGAAATTAACATGAAAATGAAAATCAATCGTAGTTCCAAGAAAACCATGATTTGAGTGAATATATCAGATTCTCTGTGAATGCAAACACAATTAAGTGCAGGCAATCAAGTGTTAAATCATTGACATGAAAACCAATTATGAGAGCTCTATAAAAAACATGGTCGGTGCTATAGGGATCCCTAACGTGGGCTTTATAAACGTTTGCTTAAGAGCCCTTTTAATGGTACGCCCAAGCTGCTAAAGGCAGACCCAAGGGTTTTTATTCCCGCCATGAAACTGCGACGCAGTTGTCCGAGTTTTAAGGGCTGAGTATGGATGGAATTTTTGAGAGAGAGAGAGTGGCCGGGGTGGCACTGGAACAAAGGAAGCGAGAAACTCTCGCTGCAAATGGACAGCTAATTGACAAATGTGTGCTTGGATGAGCAACAGCTAGCCAGCGAGTCAGCCAGAGAGAGCCAGTGTGTATGCCTCCAAAAGGGCAGCTGGCAATCAGGTTACAAGCTAGGATATAAAAAAAAGCATCGCCCACTGAATTAGCTTCTAATTAGAGTTTATTGTCTTGCGCGTGAGTGCGTTACAGTGTGCGTGGGATCACTTAGAACCATCTCCCGTAAGTTTAGTAATTTTATCAACTAATGACGCCATTCGAGGTGTATATATAAATCGCAATTGGTTTTATGTTCAATAGTTACAGAAAACGAAAGCAAATAAAGCAGACGATATTAGATATTGTGCGTAGGAGATGAGCTCAATCTGTTTAGGGTATATAACTAGGTCACATTTTTGTGCTGAGGAAATATTTTGTTAATTATATTTATATAACTATATGTATGTTATATAATATTTGTGTTTCATATAATATTTGTTAATATACATATACATAGATATTTATAATATATTATGCGATTAAACTTAAATGAACAGTGTTCATTTTTTAAAATATATCCCACCCTAAATAAAATTTAAAAATAAATATTTTTGTCCCAAAGTACAGTTCAAAAACATATTATAAAATTAAAATGATAAAATAACACACTTAAATTTTTTACTAAAGGAAAAATATAAATATATATTTATTTATTAAAACAATGCTCAAAATAAGTATTAATAAAATAACAAAAAATTAGTATTAATATATAATTTTAATAATATAAATTATTATAGATTATATATTAAAATTTGTTTTTAATAATTTGAATAGATAAATGTTTTTCTATTATATAAAAAATGTTCAGACTAGAATATACAATCATACACTTACCTCAAAAATAAATTTCAGTTATTAACGGTCGCTTTTTTACAGATTGATTTATTTACTGCAACTGCTCAACTCTAAGCGTAAATCCATTACAATTGTTTTTTTTTTTTTTTTTCAAAATATTTGGCAAAACTCTAAGCTGCGCTAAGGCTCGGCTCAATCAAGTGAAATCCTGAATCAAATTGAAGCGTAATTATTTTTGCTTTGCTGCGGCGCATTTCCCCTTGTGACGTCGCCAATCAAATGGCGCAACTTGACTATGGCACTGGGTCAGTAGCGCAGCATGGGAATTTACTCATGCTGCTGCTGCTGCTGCCGCTGTTGTTGTTGTTGTTATTATTGCTCGTACTGGTGGTGTTTACTTGGTCTGTGCCAAGTAATCAGAATAATTACGTGGCCCTAATGGGCCGAAGGACGCGCTACGTCAAATGCAAAACAATTGAAGCAGTTTACAGTTGGCAAAGCTCTAGACAGGCAAATAAAAGAGCAGCACCAGCATCAGAAGTGCCTGACCAGCAAATACCCTGTTTTTTACTTATATACAAATTCAAATACAGTCGAGTCTCGATAGTTTGTAGCCCACTAAATCAAAAATCGTGATAAATAAAAAAAAACCCAATAATTCTCGATAATTAGAATTTCTGTATAAATCGAAAAAAAAAAACCTGATGATTATCGGAATTCTCTACTGAACGACTAACTTACAAATGTTCCGTTAACATAGCTAATAAATTATGTTAAGGCAGCTTTAAATACTGCATTAATAAACAAAATAAAATAAAAGATATAGATTCATGACATTTAACAATTAGAAATCAATTATCGAAATTAATATTTCTTAAATGTCTTCAAATTTTTGTTTCCGGATTCATATGCTACCACTAAAACAATATTCCTCCTTTTGAAAGCAACCAAATCAATGAGTAGCGGTCATCAAAATTCTTGTAATGCGCATTTTGTGCAAGTTAAACATCATTATGCGTTCATTATGTTTTCAATCAAAGCTTTAATCTTTCACTAAGCTTCTATGGTTCGGCTAGCGGCACTTCAGCGACAACAACATCAAGTAACAATAACAACAACAAACCCAATAGCCAAGCAGACGCCATATGCCGGCAAAGAGGAAGAAGAAGAAGCACACGTGAGTACAACTTTTGCAGCACACAACTACAGTAACAAGAAACGGAGTATGTAACATAAAAGTAAAGTAACAAACGTAACACCCACGCGCACCGTTATCAATGCGTTACTGTTATCACTTACGCTGCCGGCGCAATCAAAAGTATTACAAACGTGCGCGTGAAATTTTACGCGCGATAACTCTTGCAATTTTGCGCGAACCCTACTTGCTGTAGCTATACGTCAAATGGAACTGACGCCAAGTCGGCGCCACCTGCTGCAATGCACCGTGCCTCCAGCAAGTGGCTCCAAAAAATGCCAAAAATAATTTAAGGAAAATACCAAATTAATATCCTGTGTAGCATTTCCAAATAGTAAAGTACGCGCGTCATTTCAAAAAGGACTGTTACAAGAACTCTTTTAAATCCAACAACTAATTATTTGAAGTTATAAGACTATATATATCAAAACATAAACATTAAAATTCATTTACTACTTTATTGCTAAATTAAAGACCCATTTAAATATATCGAAATCATTTCAATTTCGTGGATGTGCAAAAAAACAATTCCATTTTATCTATTTCTTTTGTAGCCAGATTGTCACTATGCCCATTTAGTGTTGTAAATCGAACTTAGTTAGCGAACAGCTGCTGCGTTAAGGCTCTGTAATGTTTCCATAAATATATCAATATTGCATTTTTCAGAAAGACTGTGTCAGAGAGTAAAATATATTTATTTACTTGATATACAGGTAAAAGTTTTTTATCGACATTAATTTGTATTATTTGAGCCAATCAATTATTGCGCGCTGTTAGCAGTTAGCAGCTGTTAACATTTTAGGGTGCCCACATCTGCCAAGCAAAGCAATTAGTGTTGGTTAAAACATTGTTTGCTCACTTTGGTAGCATGTTCGCTTGAGATACAACTCCCAAGAAAAACAACAAAATTGGCAAAAACCGCGTGCAATTCGGTTAAATAAATATTCACAACATCTAAGCGCGGCTTCGCAGCAACATTTAAACAATATGCAAGCAGCTCGAGAGCGTCGCTTGACTGCCTAACTGTGGCTGAAAAAAGTGCGCGTGTTTGTGTGGCCCTGTGAAACAGTGAAGAAAAAAGTCGCCGCTGCCCCAGCGAGGGTAACTGGGCGCATATACAGAAAACTATACCCCAAAATAAATTGGCGCCATTGTAATGCACCATGAGCCAAACAACAACCTCAACAGCAACAAAAAGCGAAATGTCCAAAACAAATGAAGCCTTTGATGAGGAGCTATTTGAGACGCGGCTCGAAGCGCTCAAGGACACGCAGGAGTGCATACAGCAAATGTCCAGCTGGTGCCTGCAGCATCGCATCAATCACAAGAAGATCATCCAGTGCTGGTTGAACGTATTCAAACGAGGTGCGTACCAATACCTCATCCACTTATATTATAATTGTTAGCTAAGATCAACCTTTTGCCGCAGTTCGAGTCGATCATCGTTTGGTTCTGTTCTATCTGGCCAACGATGTCATCCAGTACAGCAAGCGCAAGCGGTACGAATTTGTTGAATGCTGGGCGACGGCGCTCCAAAGGGCCACCACTATGGTGCGGTAAGTAGAAAAACTAGTCGACTAACAGATACTCTATGAAATTATTGAACCTTTGTTGAGGCTTTCCTGCTGATTTCACTAAATTGGTTGTTTAATTTCTCAGTTCTTAAATTTAAAAACATTTTACTTTAAGATATTTTTAAATTTTTCAATAGAGTTTCCATAGTTGTTTGATTGCATTTAAAATAGTTTTCTTACTTCTTGAAATAATATTTTAACCATAATTTCTTATCGACCTAAATATACCCTGTATAAGTTAGAATTTATAATTATTTTTATTAATGAATAATTTTTAATTCCTTTTTGCATAGCGACGAACGTGTGAAGAGTAAAATCTTGCGCATTTTTAAAATCTGGGAACAGCGCGAAATCTACAACGAAGAATTTCTGAGCGATCTGAGCGGCCTTCTTAATATAGCGCCACCCAAGAAAGCCCCAGCCAGCGCAGATCCAAGTAATGAGTATCAGAATGCCACGCTCATTGCGCAAGTACGTGAATGTGTTGAGCTGGCCGAGACGACGGACAAGAGCATGAAGAAGCTACCGAAGCCACCGAATTTCGAAATCGAAGCCATCAAGCAACAGCTGAAAGACAAAAGCCACTCGGGCGACATCGAAAAGGAGGTGGAACGCTGTGTGGCCTTCATCAATGCGTACAACAAGAATCTCCAAAACGAGATCAAGAGTCGCAAAGCAGTGCTGGAGTCGATCGAGGCAGCCAAAAAATTCTACGAGCATCAGGGCCGTGAGGTTAAAGTTGTGGCAAGCGTAAGTTCACACAAAAAGTTGATAGATAATATACAAATTAATTAATAAATATATTTATATTAATTTCAGGCATATAAAAGCTTTGGCACACGCATTAAGATAGTCAAGCGGAAGCTGGACGAGGTTATACCAACGCTATCCAGTCCGATACCCTCACCGGATATCAATGCACCCTCACCGGAACGAGATGCAGATCTCCAGCTGCCGGATGAGAACAATTCACCGCTGGGCGTGGTAAGCAATAAAACACAATAAATATACATGTGCTTCATATTGTGTTTGTATTTTAGAAATGTAGAGTAAATGAGTACAGTGATCGCTCGCAAATAGCAACACTTCGCTTGAAGTAAACATTTTAATTTACAACTGCTTTGGGTTTATGTATAAATATTTAGATTGAAATTTATTTAATTTTCAGTATAGAAAACTTTCGAATTACAACAAAATAGTTAAAGTAGATAATACACAATTTTTACAGTTATTTAACCTGATCACGTTTTCCAAGCGATCACTATGCAATATTTTTTATCAATCAATAGATTATATTTTTGATGTAGTCTTAATGTACTTTATGTATCGAATAAAATTGGACAGTTTATCCAAGTTTTATTAAATGATTTTCTTTATCAATTCGCATGCTAATCTTTTTATTTTCACCACTAATATTCAGAATAAGGCGATATTGGGAAACCTCCTATATAGTTCTTCTGGTTTTTATGTTCCTCAGAACTTGTTCAGCGGCAGCGGTCTTAATGGATTTGCTAGCTATCTGGATGGCGGCCAGCTGCCGTTCGATATCAACGACTTTAAGCGTGAGTCGAGCGGCAAGGATCGTGGCAGTGCCATTGAGGTGATTGGTTCGCGTTCGGATGACGAGAGCTATACGCCCGGCTCCAATTATTATAAGCCCGAGCCGTTGAGCAGAAGCTACAGCAATACCAATGCCAACGGCAACGGCGGCAGCGTTATACCGGGCCTGGGTGGCAGTGGCAACGGCGGAGGCAGCGGCGGCTCCAGCGATGAATACAATCCCAGCCAGGGGGTCTCAGCCTATGGTGGTGTGTTGCCACCACCAGCGCCGCCCATATTCGGTGGCCCGGCACAAGAATATGCGCCGCCACCGCCGCCGCATCTTGGCTACGGTCCGTCGGATAGTCAGTATACGCCCGCGCCTTTGAGTACCAATCCGATGGCACCGCCGCCGCCGATGCCGGCGGCCATAACGGCGTCGGGCAGCGTGGACGACTTCAACAGCACCTGGGACATGAGCATGACCTGGACGCCGCACGACACCAGCCTGAACAGCAGCGGTGCCAGCTCCAGCTATACAGCACCGACGCAATCGACGCCGCACTCGCCGCCCCACTTCGAGCGCAAAGGCAGCAGCGCGCCCATTGAGTACAGTGAACATCATAATGTGTCTGCGCTGGGCGCACAGGATGTGGATCATCGAACGATCCAGCTGCCGCCGGCATTCAATTTTCGGGCCAAGTCAGCGCTGAGCGATGAGCAAACGCGGCAATTGGTGGACATTGATCATAGGAATTTAATATCGCTGACTGGTTCGCCAGGCGGTGCCGATAAGGTACAGTAAAGCCTGATTGTGTTTAAAGGCTTTTCAATGCAACTGCTTGTTATAGATTGCATTTGGTCTGGATTTGATTTCTGTAAAATCTCTTTGAGCAATTTAATTAATATTTATGCCTTTGCAGGACTTTGGCGTTGGCGATGTCGATTACCGCAAAGCGCCCAAAACGGAGGAGGCCGGCAGTGCTATACGCAGTCTGGGCAACAATTCACCCATGATGGCGCCGCCTGGCAGCTATGTGAAGAAGACTAGCTCGCCGCAGAAATCCAATGCGAGTAAGATCAAAGTCTTTTATCCACATACGACGGCATCAATTTAAATCCCATGTGTTCCTACAGGCTCCTCTTCGGAATCAGATCGGGTGGATAGCTCGGCACGCTATGATCCCGCAGATATGGTTGTCGATATGGACATGTCCGATGAGGATCTGGAGGAGTCGCAGATAGGTATTGGCAAGAAACGTTATTAAGAACAAAATCTCTTAGATTTAGTGGCAAATTTGACATGTAACCATTTCCATACAGAGCTCAATGCCAATGCGGAGCAGCTGCATCTAGACAATGCCGATGGTGAACTGGATGCCAATGGCGCCTTAACTCCCCGTCCCGTGCTGCTAGAAACGCCGCAGGACTTTCAATGGGATGCTAACAACAGTTTTCTAACGGCACCGGGCGCCGGCAACATGCAGGACATGCAGCAGCAGGCCGATGCACAGCAACAAATGCAACAGCCGCCGCCGTTGCCGCCACAGCAACAGCCATGGAATCAAATGCAACCGCCAATGCCCTGGAACGGCAATGAGGGCAACAATGGAGCGGCTGGTGTGCCGCCACCGCCGAGACCGCCGTTTACAGGCGGTCCGTTTTCGTTTCAGCCATTTGGCAACAGTCCTGATAATATGAGTCGCGGACGTGGACGTGGTCGCGGCTGGTCGGGACCGTATAGACCCAATTATCAACGTATGCCCGGCCCCTTTGATGGCGGACCGGGGCCAGGACCGCGTCCGTTCTTTCAACGTGGCGGCGGACCCATGCGCAACAATGGCGGACGGGGGCGCATGCGTGGTAAACCTTGGATGTAATTACGTATTATAGCTTCAATATAGCATACACATACACACACCCACGAATAGCCACACAAACACACACACGCGTATGGAAGTGCATAGTTTATTTTAGTTGTTAGTTGACTTTATCTCATTTGGATTTAGCCTTACGACACATATACAGCCCCCAACACACACACACACACACACGCGCGCGCGCTTAGTTTTAATTATCTTGCTTCAAAGCTGTGGATCGTTGGCTATTTAATAAACTATATAGAAGCCCACTTGGACGCAACAGTATGGACATCAAGCTAAATGCGAGCTATGTTTAAGCATAAAGTTTTATAATTTCCTGATATAAATACAATATAATATATATATTATATACATATATACGACAATTTTGCACCTAGTCCCCCTTCACGATTTTGTCTTGACTCTAATATATATATATATATATATATGGTTAAAATTATGGCATGCATACCTAGTTGGGGTTATACTAAAAGAGATGCATCTGAGAATTTATAAAACAAATTTTTGGAGTGATTAGAACAGATTTGAAGAGTTTAATAAACTGCATCCACCATCATTACGATGTGAATTTTTGGGTTTGTCTGGGTCGTACCTCAATGAACTCTTGTTGCTTTTATGACAGAATATTTTGATTTCTTACAAACCCCCAAAGTTCTGTGCCAAATTTCTGTTTATTTCCCATGTGGCCTATAAGTTTTGAATGAAAAGTCAACGATACAAATCTCGATATCAATTGCTCTCACCCCACACAGACAAACACAAAGTAAAACACACACTTCAAGACTTGTTTAGAAACATATTACAAAAAATTTCCTTTAAGTTTAGAGTTGCCTTAGTTTATAAATATTATATATACTTTAAAAATATATATGTAACCTAACTTTAGTTAACTTCAAACATTGCTTTTAGTTTTCAGACCTAGACGTAAGCAAAAGTTTAATGTAAATAATATAAATGTAATTATTAAGTTAACAACTAAATGTATCTAATTGAGCTTTGGTTTTGCCAAAGTTTTACGCTCTTCACTAAATGTCTACATACAAGAAATATTTAAATTATAACCCTCTGTTCGGATAAAAAAAAGAAAAATCTCGTTTAAAGAATTTCAAATTAAATAAAAATTAAATTCTTTTAAACATTCACTCGAGAGTAAAGGGGCGCATCTGACAAATAAATATGAGCAATTCCTTTAAATTTTTCACTGGACTTAACTATGTGGAATGACTGAACGCACGTGTGTGGGCGTGACATCAAAATTGACATTTTCCAAACGAACTGCAAGACTGATCCGAGTTTCCACTTTGGAGTCCCAGAAAAGCATTCTACAGGGGCATTGCCGAACATAAGGGGGTAACTTCCAATCACAAATGAAATTCTCGAGCAAAAGAACTCTTATAATCTCTCAAGTACAAACTCTGCCATAAGCAAACCAAATATCATATCATCGTCACATGCCAAAGCCAAATAAGAAATGAAAAACTTGTGAAGAAATTAAATAGAAAATAAAACTTATAGTCAGTTGAACAGAAAAGTCATAATTGTATCAAAATAATATTAATTAATACTAGTTAATACATAGATAATACATATATATGCGTAAGTGTAATTAAGTTTAGTAATGTATATTTAGCTGTTTAAATACAAACCTTAAATGTGATATTTAAAATTGAAAAACCTTTTTTTATTTAATGCGCACAAATTGCAGTGCTCAAATCAAATTTCGTGTCCTGTGTCCTGTGCGGCACAGGATCTAAGGCAGCATTTAGTGTTGTTTACCTGTTGACGTTGACGGCACTTAATCACCTCCAGTTAGGTGAGCTGGTTCGCTCTCACTGTTTCTTCTTTTTGTTCGACATCGGAAGTCGGAACTCATCAATCGTCTGTCGGCGAGCTCTTGTTTTGACTCGGCTTATATTTTGGGGGCGTTACGCCCGCTGCTCAGCATATTGCGTTCTCAAGGACCTTTTTCTTTGGGTTTTGGGCAGGGTTACTGCGATAGCTGGAAATTGTGAATTAATGAGCCAAATCGTTGGGTTAAAATTTTTATATAGTATTGTATATGTGGAAACA